>BMAO01011599.1:0-30495 GCA_019973975.1 Trichonephila clavata | reverse complement strand
ATCCATACATTAGATTAACATTAGAATTAGAATAGATTACATAAACATTAGAAAGCCTTTCTTTCAGAACAATTATAAGTTAAAAGATATAAGCTCTTAGAAATTATTGAGGAAGAAAAGTGTTAGAAAATATGTAAAAATCCAATCTTTTATCTATAATTTCAAAGACTTAAAAATACATCTCTAATGAGTAAATAAGTTCAAATAAAAAATTTGTCTTCCTGTTCTGAACTATTTTACTGAATTCATTCAATTTTGTCTTAAGCATTTTATTAAAATAATGCAAATACAGAAAAGACAGAATTTTTTTGAATAATCCATACATTAGATTAACATTAGAATTAGAATAGATTACATAAACATTAGAAAGCCTTTCTTTCAGAACAATTATAAGTTAAAAATATAAGCTCTTAGAAATTATTGAGGAAGAAAAGTGTTAGAAAATATGTAAAAATCCAATCTTTTATCTATAATTTCAAAGACTTAAAAAATACATCTCTAATGAGTAAATAAGTTCAAATAAAAAATTTGTCTTCCTGTTCTGAACTATTTTACTGAATTCATTCAATTTTGTCTTAAGCATTTATTAAAATAAATGCAAATACAGAAAAGACAGAATTTTTTTGAATAATCCATACATTAAGATTAACATTAGAATTAGAATAGATTACATAAACATTAGAAAGCCTTTCTTTCAGAACAATTATAAGTTAAAAGATATAAGCTCTTAGAAATTATTGAGGAAGAAAAGTGTTAGAAAATATGTAAAAATCCAATCTTTTATCTATAATTTCAAAGACTTAAAAATACATCTCTAATGAGTAAATAAGTTCAAATAAAAAATTTGTCTTCCTGTTCTGAACTATTTTACTGAATTCATTCAATTTTGTCTTAAGCATTTATTAAAATAAATGCAAATACAGAAAAGACAGAATTTTTTTGAATAATCCATACATTAGATTAACATTAGAATTAGAATAGATTACATAAACATTAGAAAGCCTTTCTTTCAGAACAATTATAACTTAAAAAGATATAAGCTCTTAGAAATTATTGAGGAAGAAAAGTGTTAGAAAATATGCACAAAATCCAATCTTTTATCTATAATTTCAAAGGACTTAAAAATACATCTCTAATGAGTAAATAAGTTCAAATAAAAAATTAGTCTTCCTGTTCTGAACATTTTTACTGAATTCATTCAATTTTGTCTTAAGCATTTATTAAAATAAATGCAAATATACAGAAAAGACAGAATTTTTGAATAATCCAGACTTTCAAAGTAATCATAAACTTTGAGAGAAACCACTTGAGCATGTTTTTATACATGTATATCTTAAGGTTGTATTTTACAGTAGTTGCTGTGCGTTACCAAAGAAGTATATGAAATTGCTTCATAGAAAGTCCACCATGAATAGAGTAAAACTCTAATTTATTGATCTCAATGAGCTTCACAGTAGAATATATTAGACAAGAGGTATATAAATACTGGTTGTGCATAAAGTCTAATCTATCTTCAATTTATGGGAAGTGTTTTTGGAATCAAATTAAGGATGCCTTCAATTTATGGAAAACCTGTTTATTTATTTTTTCAGCGAAGCCCAACAAATCAAGATTAAAGCCCTTTCCCTTTCAATTTAAGCTTTAAGTATTAAGAGTAAAAATATAGGAGTAAAAGAGCCTCTGTACTCAGAAAAAAACTCTCTGAGTATAAGATTGGCTTATCAATGAAATAACTTTGTTCTTAAATTGTATTTATTTTAATATTCTATAGTTGATAATTTAAATTGGGTTAAATACATTGTTTTTTCATTAATTCTAAATAAATGTGATTTTTCAGGGTTTTGATAATTTTTAAACAATGTATTTTTTTCAGTAAAACTATTATTGACACAACATTATATTTATTTTAAAGAAATTATATATGCATGCATAGATATACCAATCTTATACTCACAGATTTCTTTCTGAGTACAGGAACTTTTTTACTCTTAATACTTAGAATTTAAATTGAAGGGGAAAGTGCTTTTAATCTTGATTTTTTGGGCTTCATCGAAAAAATAATTAAACATGTTTCTTCTCCGTATATATATATATATATACATATATTCAAATTATTTTTAAATGAATAATAACATTGAATTGCATCATCTTTTAATATCTACGTTCCTTATAATACTTTTACAAAAAAAAAATGATTATTAGTAACTAGAAATAAATAATAAAGTAGCAATTTACTAAAAATTAATTTATTAATTTCTTTTTCATAAATGAGCCTTTTTTAAGTGATGCAAGCCCGTTTTATGTTATATGGAGATATTTAGGGGTTTGTACTGGAATAATTTGAAAACATTGGTATATGTTAAGATGCTAATTTTATGTTCTTTAAATATTAAAATGGCTTAAGTTTTTAAATTTATCGTATTTAAAGAATTAGTCAAAGGAAATCTATACTTTTGCCGACCTCAAAGGAGCTTACACCACTTTTAAAGTCAACAAAATGTAAAAATCACACATTAAACTATGAGATTTTAATGAAATCGAACCAAATTTTTTTTAATGAAAATTGTATTAAATATGCTGACAAAAGAATAATAATAAAAAGGCTTTATTTAAGTGTTTCTTCGGATAATTTCCTTTAAATTACTTAAATTACAACGTTATATTAATGTGTGCCAATCTAAATTTTTATTTTTATCTAACAAAATTCCAGTGAATGAACGAAAATTTTTGTCATTAGCAGTGTTGCCACACATATGAAAATGAAGTACAAAAATTAAGAAGCATACTTTTTGAAGGAGTTTCAAATATTAATATTATGCGGAAAGTAGTTTCTCGCTTATTTCAATATAATTATATTCGTAATTTTATTAACTACGTAAACTGTTATAAATAGATTGATGAAAATTTAAGAGAACGTCTGGAGGAGGGGGGGATAAAAAGATTGTAGCATATTTCATTTGTTGTTACATGAAGTAACCTTTTTCAAAAATAAACTTATATCATTTTCTAAGAAAACAGTTAGGAATATTAATTCCTAATAAAAAAAATAATTAAAATGATTAACAGAGAAATTTCAAAAATTAAAAAATATAATTCTTAAATCATTTGCTTAAAATTTTAACAAAAAGTTCCTATTGTTTTTTATTATATATTCAAACAAAAATAATGTTTGACTTAGTTATAAATTAGTCTTTGTTTGAAATCAATTAAAGGCAACTAATTAATTTTAAAAAAAGCATCAATATAATTGAAAGGAATGAATATAATCCACAATTAATAACGATAAAGTGTATTTTACTTACAAACGACTCTTTGCTGCTTTAATAAACGATTACAAATATTAAAACAATTTTCTCTCTCTATTAGTTGCCTTTCTTCACTAGAGACTTGAGGTTTTTTTAATTGTATAATATAAATAAATACCAATTAAGAAGGGTTTCTTTAATTTTTAAGGGTATTATTTAACCCTTATAAAGTAACGTCAATAAAATGAGAAGATTTCTTAATTTGTATTTTTAAGCTGAAATTATTGCACTTAAACTGTTACAAATGTAACAAGAGTGAATATCATTTAATTACTTTGATTTCTTTTCGTTAAATTTCTTAATTATAAATACTAAAAAAAATGTAACCTTTAATTCCAGCGAAGGCTAAGAAGAAATTTAATTAACACGTTCTTTCAAAACTATTTGAATTGTAATTCTAAAGTATTTTTAGTAGAATTGTTAAGTGATTTTTATAAGAACTTAAGCCTTAGATGGATATCAGCGTATTTCCTTTCAAGAATTTAAGAATGTTTGAGGCTTCAATTTAATTAAATGCTTTATCATTAACCGACTTATTCACTATTATATTTTAATAAAATAAAGAAGAGGAAGTATTTGTTTTTAAAAATACAGTAGGAAATCGTGTTTTATTCTTCAAAAAGTAGGTTCTTAAAAATAAATATACAGGTAATTGAATATTTTCTCATTAAGTGCATCATAATATACGGTTTAAGAATTCATCTATTTATAGAGTTGAATTGAAAAAAAATGCTTATTAATGTTTTTTTTTCTTTTTATACTGTTTCATTTTCTTTTCTTTCTTTTTTGAATGTATAAGAATTATAATTTTTGTTGTAATTTAAGAAAAAAGAAACGCATATAAAAAACTGTGAATTTAATTTAAATGTGTCTTTCTGTTATTTTTCATAAATTGTCACAAATTTAATCTAGGAATGATTAATAATATTTAAGAAAGTAAAATGTAATTCTTTTCCGAAAAATTTTACCATAAAATAAAACACTCCTTAAAACATACACATTATCAAAGGTTTACTTAAAATGTGTTTTTGATCTTAAAATTCGTTCTTACGGCTGTACTTTTTGCTTAAGAAAATCATGAAAATGAAATTTTGATACTATGACTTTGAGATTACTTTCACGCTCTATTGTGATTCACAAAGATTTCTTTATAAGATACAAATAAAAATATTAGCAAAAAATTTTAAGGTAAAAAACATTTAACTACTTTTAGTAGCTTATTACAGTTTCTGTTATGCATGTAAAATTGAATAGTACAAATTTGTTTTAAAACAGTTTTTGCGTTACATGTATTGAATAAGCGAATTTAATTCACGTCAAGATAGGGGAAAGGGGAAAAATTTCGATTGCGTAAATACAAAAAATGAAGAGGAAATCACTGACTTTCGTAGTTGATTTCACAATTAGGGAAACAAAGAGAAAAGGGACAGTGTAAAAATTCTCAAGGTCTCCTCTCTCTTCTGTTAAAAGGACTTTTAAATATAAAATCGTAAGGTGATATTTTGAATGAATCTTTTTAAGATTCTTTCCAATTTCCTTCTTTACACGTTTTATAACATTCATCTGAAATTCAATACAATTTTAATCCAGGTTAAAGTTTTTTTGTCAATAATTTAAAAAAAAAACTTATTGAAGTAACCCTTTTTACTTAAAGCAAATATGTATTGCTTGACTAAAGTAAATATTCATTAGCGCAATTTCCTCCTATGCAATTATATACTTCCCTTGTGAATTTTAATTTGAACCTATAATGGAAAAACTAATGTAAAGAATATGTTTATGGTTATACCATAATTATATAAAACCACTTCATATTCACCATCAAGTTCACATATTTCCTATACATCACCTAACAAAAAGAGGAATAATCCTAGACCCACCACAAATAATTTTTGAAAGAAAACTATTTTATTTGCATTTCGTTTACCTTGCATAAAACTCGTTATATTTAACTGCAATTGACATGATTAGAACAATTCTAATAAACCATTATGAGAAGCGACTTGTACGGAAATTGAATATAAATGCTATGAATGAAACAATATGCTTAAAGTGTTGGCGTTTAGAGTTTAAAGATCGTTTATTATAAGTCTACGCAAATATTTCCAATCGTAAAGCATATAACCAACGTACACGTTAATAATACGAGAATATGGACCTTTATTACCAAATATTGAATGACTTTTTTAATATAGAATCAATATATTTGAAGTTATTTCTTTGGTGATTTTATGTTATAATAGATTATAACAACGTTGCCAATTTAGTATAATTATTTGGAAATTCGTATTATACTTCTTCCAGATGTCCACGAAAGGCCGAAAAACCTAAAAAGTTATATTGAGTTCATGAAAATCAATAGATGGCGCTGTACACCACAGAGTTTGGAAAAAGGGGGGAACAGAGCGAAGCATCTTACGGAAGTTAAACATAATTCGATCGTCCTGCGACCAATTGGGACTCCTCTTCTGAATATTGCGATTCAAACTCTCGGACAACTTCAGATGGGTTAAAGCAAAATTTTAAGCGCAGGGAACAAGTAAGTGTCTCTCTTTGATAAATATATTTAATTTCATTCCCAACATTTGAATTTCTTTTTTTTAAATTTATAAATTAAATTTAATTTTATAAATAAGTAAATTTAGTTTAAATTTAATTTTAAATTTAATTTTTCAAAAGTATTTCTGTATGTAAAAAAATCATATTCATAAAATATAAGTAGTAATTTTTTAAAACTGTTGCTTATATTTACAATCCTGATATTGTGATAGAAAAACTTTTATTTGAATATTTATACTTAGATAAAATGTAATTTTTAAAGATTTCTGTAGGTGTTTATGTTGCCAAAGATCATATATATGCTAAGCTAATATGTAATTTTTTTGAAAACGTTCTTTCGTTTAAATAGATTTTTATCTCACAGTCGTATATATAATTGCTGCACAAATAATTAGAATTATTGCTGTTCATTTTGAAACATTACTTTTATTCTACTTTGAATAAAGTTTGAATTTTGGATCAGTAAATAAATCTTTTTGATAAAATAATTTTTTCGCACTTCACGGTCTAAAGCAAATTTTAATCATCATATTAATTACTAAATTTCTTGTAATTTAAAAAAAAAATATTCTCATAATTAAAAAAAAAACAAAATACATTGAATGTTGGCAATTTTAAAATTATTAATGTTTCAAACGAATTTTAAAATTTATATTAAATTAATAAATACTAGAAATTATATTTTGAAAATTTTGATTTTTGAAGAGATGAAAGGCAGAAATTGTTTCCCTTCTTTTTTCTCTAAGTAACATAAGCTTTTCTGCATATAGGCCCTTACTACAGAGAAATGTGTTTTACAGAATCGAGTTACGTCGCACTTAAATGCTTTTGGCGATGGACCTCGAAATTTCAAATTTACCAGATACAAATTAAATTTTCCAACTTAAATATAATAAGTTAATTTTGTAATTTACCGGGGTTTGACTTTGTAACCTAATTGTTTGATTTGTTAATTTCATTTTTATTTTGTTTTTTATTGTTTTTTTATATTTATCTTATTTTGTTTATTTTATTTACTTCTATAAGAACCTCGTTGTATACTTGTGAGGTGCGCGAGAATTATTTTATCTATCTTCAATAAAAGAATATAATGAGTGAGAATTCTTTGTTAATAAACTATTCTCAGTTTAATTAGGTTGCGCGCATTCCCTAATGTAGTTAATTTTATTAACTAATTATTTCATAACATTATTATTATTTATTAATAGATATTATTAAAATATTATTAACTAATTACCATATTTCATTACTCAGATATATTAAAGCACTGTAATTAAATTAATTTTAAGAAGAATTTTAGTTTGTAAAAAATATTCTCGCGATATAAATAATGTTCTTGAAATTTATAAATTTTAATGCCAATAGTACAAATGTGAATATTTTTTAATTTAGGTTAATCTACGACACACAGGTTGACATTCCGTTCAATTATTTCTAGTGTTTTTTAGTGTTTGCTTTTTAACTAAAAGTTTATATTATTTTCATCAGTTTATTTTAGGATAATAAGGGGTATGTTTAATAAAAGCCTCTCCCTGGATTAGTTGACTACCAATATAGATAAAATTGACGTTAAAATGTTAATTTACTATAAATACATGCATTAATTAATGCGGCCAGAACGCAGAATTGAAAAAAGACAAATTCATTTAAAAGTACATATAAATAATTTTGTTATTCCGCAAGAAAATATTTTAAAAAAATTTAATAAAATTATTAAGTTAGAATATTTTTGGAAGAAAATATAATTTTATTTAAAAATTCGCAATTTTCACTTTTCTCCCTGATATGCAATAAATAATATTTCGGTTTCTTGTTAAATTCTTTCTTTTTTGGGTTCCCTATAGCTAATTTTATCTTTTATTTAATTACCATTCGTTGCAACGTTCAACAGTTTTAACGATAAATAGGATTTCGCCTTTAGGTTCTTTTTTTTGAATAAGCTACATTATATTTAATATATTTTTGTAAATTCCCATGGTATACTTTACGGTTACTAAAGATTTCACAAAAAATAGAGCATTAAACAAACACTTCTTAAAGTTAAAATATATTGCATTAATTTAGTTTTTAAAAAAGTTGTTAATATTAAAAAAATTGCATATTTAAAATGACTTAATTGACTGAACTGAACGCAATGGCTCAACAGCCCATGAGGTCCAAGACGTACTGTGCCCCTCTCAGTTTACGTGACCTTAGACGCTGGGGTAGATGTGTAGAGGTTTCGGTCAAGTGGTAAGTCTGACGAGATACCCCCAGTCTTCAGTTCCTACAAGCAAGCTTGGTACTCATTTAGCGACCTACTGAAGGGATGAAAGGTTTAGTCGACTTTGCCCAACCTGGGATTGGAACCCCGGACTTGCGTTGTGGAAGCGCAATACACTACTACTCAACTACTGGGCTTCAATTAATTTACTGTGAACATAATTATATTATTACATCACATAAATTACGCATTTAAAGCTATTTTGAATTGTATTACATACTATTGAAAACTAAGTATTTGAATACTACACATCTTGCGCTGTAGTATGGATAATGTTCTTAGGAATCTATACTTTAACAAATTACAAAAGAATATGAAGTAGCAGAAGGTTTTCAAACTGTATTAAAAGTTTTTTTTGTTCACGTATAATTATTAATTCTAGAGGTCATGATTGCTAATTATTCTTAGCATTTCTATTGGTTAATAAAAGCGCAATTTTATTTATTCCTATAAGCAAGCACGGTAACAAAAGGGTATTTAATAAATTATTACTTTATTTAAAAACAAAGAATAACTACTTTAAAATACATCTATAAAAAAGGAAAAATTTGTACTTTCGTATTTAAATATTATTTATGTATATAAATTATAAAAATATATTTTATCTATATTGCTTCGTGAAACACCCATGTAATACTTTGAATAAACGATACCCAATATATCGTGATACGCGTATGTAAAAATATTTTTGAAATTAAGGGATATTCTCTATCCTTTAAAAAAGCAACAAAAATGTTTCTTAATTATTAATATTGCTAAAAAGTGATCGAATTGAGAAAAATATTGTAAAAGGTAAAAATAAAGCAAAGTTTAAATATATAAATTATGTGACAAATCATATTTTTAAAGATTTTATTATATAATACTTACAATTATGAATACGGGGAATTCAACAGATCAAAAGAAGTACAAGGAATGACAATTAAATTTCCGGACTGCGCATGCCCTAGTCGTTAGGCTTGGTGTGAAAGGGTGAGAATGGAATACAGTTGACCTTGATCCTTCTGGGGCTGGGGTGGCATGTTATTCCTTATCTCTCTAGCTAGTTCAATTTGTTTTTCATCCTTGTTTGAGTAAGGCATTGTTGCGTCGAAGTGCCACGATCATGATAAACTTAAAAATCGAGCTGCGCATACATTTGAAATTAACAGCTAGAAATAAAAAAAAAATCCCCTCCATCTTAGTGTTTTAAATATTTAAAAGAAATGTTTAGAGATAACTGCATGTCACGTTGTTGAATTTTTTAATGGCCCAAATGGTTTTGGAAAGTCGGTAAGCTTTTATAAGGAATGCTCTGATCGACCTTTGCCATCCAAAACTGATGAAAACTTTAAAAAAAAAAATGAAATCATGCTAAAAGACAGACATTTGAGTGTTTGGATCATGTCAGATATTAAGAACCTTGACAAAGAGACAATAAGAAACATTTTTTCCGAAAATTTGCATTTGTGGTGAAAGTTTGCAAAAAACTGGTATCGAAAAACTTGATCAAGGTAACCATACAGTGCATATTGCTCTCTCTCTCTCGTTGGACAAACGCATGGCTGTGTTCGAGAATCCACCATGCTCACAAGATCTCACCCTATACGTTTTCTACCTGCTTCTTAAAGTGAAAAATGCATTGTAGGGAACACATTTTCAATTTGTAGATGAGTTGAAGCCAAAAACGGCAAACTTACTGATGAGGGTGACACCTAATGAGCCACAACACTGCTTTGAACGGTAGAAAACTCGTAACTATGTAATGATGGAGAAGGGAAGTATGTTGAAGCGGATTAAAAGATATTTGTACATTGCTTTCAACAAAGCTAATTTTTAAGACAAATAGGGTTATTTTTTAATTGTCACACCTCGTATATACGAACCCGACATTATGCAATAAGTCGTGGACAAATAAGGACTCCCAATATTTTGTAATTAAAAGAAAAGCTACTTTTAAATACAATAATGCTGTTGTGTTCATCAAAATACATAACTTCAGGCAAATTATTTTCTTATGTACGAACCAAAATAATTACGTATCAAATTAAAGTAAAATGCAATGTTTCTAAGACAAAAGAAACATATTTCGGTACTAAGTATTAAGGGAGAAAAGTTGCTCCTAAAATAATGTCAAGTCAGCCACCTTCTTTTAATATACAGTGAAAATAGTTGAACACGAAACTGAAGGGATTGAAATATTTTTTCGTGTTAAAAGAATTTAGTGCAAAGGATATGGTAAAAAGAAGCCACACATCAATAAAATTAAGTTTATTAGAGCTTATTTTACTTCCATAGATATGTGTATATGCATATATTTAAAAAAAATCAATTAAACAAAAACATCACAATAACTTAAAGAGATTTAATCCAAAAATTTCAAACTTTTTAAAAAACAAAATATTATTGAGTTTTGGAAAAAAATTTGATATTTTTCTTTTAATTGTTTTTTAGCTCCAAATAATCAACAAATCTATAACGTGATCGACATCATCCGTTGTATTATCAATTTCACCATTGGAAAGTGCGACTAAATAACTGCACATACTTTTCATGACGTTCTTCAATTCGGATGACGTGGGAACAGGAGCTGCTTATTTCATTTCCTTTTTATCGTCGGAATCTGCATCAATATTTTTTGAGATTTGAACAAACCCTAAAATGTCTTTGTTTGCTATAAAATTGGGCCTGTACATACATTATCATCATTTACAGCAATGGATTCTTCCAATGATACAATAGGCCAGTCCAATCCGGCTGGTGTTTTCCTTATTTTGTTCATTCCTAGAAGGGAAATCTTTTAATGCTAAGCGATTTTTGTTTCGTGTTAAGAGAAAAAAATGCATGAAAATACACAGTAGTTTTTCGGGGTCGTTATATTATTACATGTTAACCGATATTTCGCCTTAGGCGTTTTCGCGTTAAACGTATTTTAATATACGTATCCAATATTTAGAATCTTCCTAAAACTGTCTACCTAATGTTTTTATTTCCGTTATATCTAGCCGTTGTTTACTAATTTGTTCGATAAATTAATGATTATTAAAAGTGATACATCAGATGCAGAATGGAATTACTTCAAAAACATTTCAGTAAAATGTTGGCGTATTTGAAAACATTCCTCAATTAATATAAATCCAACAGGATTTATTTATTGGTAACCCTGGCACAACAAGATGTTTATTGGTGACAGATCTAAAAAATTTGAATCAAGAGTTACGAGGACAAATTTTGAGCGAGCTGCACACTCTCCAAAATTCCAAACCGGCCAATGTGAAAACTTAAGGTACCCGACTACCCTAAAATTGTGAATTTTGTCAAACATTAACAAATTTTCTTATGATTTTATTTTATAGGCCATCTAATTAGCTTTATAAAAATACCAAGTTTATTATTTTCTGTTCTCTAGAACAAAAACTACAAGTAAAAGCAGATGCCATTATTTTGAGCAAGATGTCATCCTTAAAAACGCGTGTTTTACTCAATAAGTGTTTTCTTTTGAAAATGCTCAAACGAAAACAGCGATTACTGGAAACATTTTGAAAATAATTAACTGAAATTTTTTGTGTGTGTTTTGTATAATAGTAGAAGTGTTTTAACCATCAAATTTATCAATCACTGTTTTATTACAAAATTTACAGTCACTAATGTTAATATAATCACTGTTTTTTTAAGCAATTTTAAATAATGACTAAGATAAAGGGCTCTAGTATTTCTAAAATTTAAACACCTTTTATCCTGAAGATTATTTCAAAAATGAATAACATAGCAACACATCAGAATTGAAAAATCGAAAATTTGTTCATAAACGTTTGGTACAGAATGGGTCCCGTTTATGCTATTTTTTGTAAATGTTTACCCATTTTTTCCCATTTTAGTAATAATAATTTCTTTTTCTCTTCTTAATTTCAGCGTATTTTTCGTAAAATGTACTAAACCAAATCTAAAAACAACAAAAAATCCCCATACCTCCATTTTTTTAAAGAAAAAGTCGTCGCAAGTAGTCGGATTCCTTAAGAAATTTAACATACCGCAACGTTTCTACAAGGCGGGTTTTAAGGGGCAAGACCCAAGCGATTCTACCAAAGCAAAGTCAACTACGAGATCATCTCCGTAACTAGTTGGCTCTCGTTACTACGGTCTATTAAATCCCTCAATGCAATAAAATGCAGCAATTGATGATAATTAATAATAGTATAACAAGATTAAAAGTAAGGAGATTTTAAATATTTATTGATCTAAAGCTCAAGCAATAAATAATTATTATGAATTTTTAAAAATAAATAATTATTATGAGCTTTTTATGAACTAAGCAATATTGTTTTTATCTCAAGTACTGTTTTCCTTAGTTACTTTGTCATTGTTTTACGCTTTTATTTTAATTAATACCTTTTTAGCGAAATAAATAAAACTTTATATATTTTTGAAAAATTACTTATCCTTATCCAAAAAATAACATTATCGTTTAATTTTAATGGACTTAACTTTTAATTAATTGAGTTATTTTTGGAAAGCTTCAATTTTATGTTTGAATTTATGGCAATAGTCCAGTATTCATGGTTGTAGCTCATGTAATTGGATATATGTAATTCAAGGTCATATTATCTAGCCACTCACAGTAAAATAGTATAGAGTAATAGAACCTGATATATTCTAAATAAAACATAACCGGTGTCAAGAGATTTATTAGACTGAGTGCCGTATTCATGTACGGATCGTGATTAAAATTTAAAACAATGAACAATAAAGTTAGTAAATCTCTATTATTGTTTCACAACCAGCAGCAAGTGAGACTGAGCCTTTCGGTGGGTCGCATCAAGTCTTCTGACTACTTATTACTCCAGAGGGATGCTAATGCCAACAAAACCCCCAACGTATGAATATCCAGGAAATCCAGCATATATGAGTTTTAATATTTAGTTAAAAATCTATACTTAAATATATAAGAGAAAAAATTGTTAAGAATTTTGTGTAACGAATATTTAAAATAGTGTAATTAATTTGTATCTAGATGTGTAATACGTTTTTATTAACCTGTGTTGTATTTATTTTATGTTAAAATTGTAATATTCGGAAATAACGCCGTTTCTTACATTAAAATGGCGATTCAATTGAGACTTGGTGAAATCTTGGCAATATGGCGACAATTTTATAGAATTTGGTGAATTTGTGACCCTATGGATTAATCTGGAAATGGCGGGAGAAATCTACTAATATCATGATCTATGACGCAAGCGTATTTTTCGAGAAAAATATGTGAGGTCTAAAAATTGGGAGTCGCTCGCCGAAACCGAGTTAGTCTTGTTTTAACCGTTTCAGAGTTTATATTGTTTTGACTAGCGATTAGTAGTAGAGCTTTGACCGTTGAAGTATCGATCAGGGATTACTTTGGTTGTTAAGTAGGACGAGTGGTGCTTGTGAATAATCTTTAGCATATTTGTATTTTAGACACTGTTAGTTGTGTCTGTGCGTTGTTGAAGATGTGAATAATTCAGATATTTATTCTGAGAATTTTGATGTGTATCCTGTATTTCAAGGATTGTTTTTGACAGTAAATTCTCATCGCTCTTTAAGAAGTTCCTTGTTCATTGCGACTGATTACATAAAATCCCGAACCCCGATCTACGTTACAATATAAGTAAATAAAAGGGAATGATTGTTGAAACAAAAGATTGAAACAGATACGCCATGTAGCTAGAAAAAAGAATACAACGTATTTGAACTGGAAGAATATTAGAGGATTACCTCCTCCCCACTTGTCAAAAAACATTTTTATAGACAGAAGTATTAAAAAATCAATTTAAGCTTCCCAGTCATACTGAGCAACTTTATGAATCTTTCCCGATATCTGTTAAGCCTCAGATTGGAGTAGCAATCCGATTAAATTGATTTCATGTATAGCTGAAAGAAGAAAAATTCTACAGTAGCGGAAAAAGTAGAAAAGTTTAGATCTTCTTTCGAAAATTATAAGAAAGTATAGTTCCGAGAAAAGGTTTTCTGTGTCAAAGGAAGTTACTATAATACCGAAGAATACGAAAACCAGTAATGGTTTGGATTCTTTGAAATGGATGTAAAGTATGCTTATTATAAGCAATAGAATAAATTTTAGAAAAACTGTAATAACAGAATACTATTAAAAATTTTAAGCTCTACATAGGTTCTAATATCTAAAATTTATTGAAATAAATTCTCAGAACAAATTTTATCATAAAGTAAAAAAAAATTCAACTCTCTTTTATAAGTATTAAAACAAGATATGTAATAAAAATTAATCTTATGTTTGTTACATTTCTCCAAACGACCTTTACAAACTTTGTAAATATCTATTCGCATCGGAAAGACATAAATTAATAAAAAAAGAAGATAAAAACTACATCGATAAAAAACATGCTTAAAATTATAAACAAAAATAAGTTATTTATTAAAACTAATTTAACAATAACAAATAAAAAATAATTCAACAATAAAAATTAAATTTTAAAAATTAAGTATTTGGCATATTTTTAGCAAGATATATTTTAATATTACAAAATATATATATAAAATGAAGAAATCGAAAATGTCCATCAAAGAAATGAGTTACAAATATAGTATAATTTAGTATATAAGTATTTTTTTCACAATGATTATATTCTATATTTTATTAAGAGCAACACACAATTTTGTTTTTACAAAGAGATAGATTTTTTTGTCTCATATTTTAAAAGAAAATTTATTTTACATACAAAAAATATTTTAAACAAGAGAAATTTTGAATGTATTACTTTAAAAATATAACTAGATTGAAAAAATATTAAAAACACAAAAAATATTAAACAAAAGGAAATGCTTAAAGTGCTCATGAAATTTAATAAAATAAATATAAAAGGAAAACATTTTAAAATGAAAAAAACCTAACAATTTCTTTAAAATTAAAATTCACCAAATACTTTGGATTATAAAATTTTTGTTTGGCTATTTTACTTAAAATTGAATGTTTTTTTAAGAGGGTTTTTTGAAATTTTATAACAAATAAAAAAAACCCACGATTTGTAAGCATCAAATTCGGCAGGTTATTTCAATGTATATTTTAATTTCATACTTGGTTTTCGATTACGATAAAGTTTTATTTTTTCTTTTAAAATTCATCATAAGACGATGGTATAATTTTGCTTCTTTATAATAATACTAACTTTGAACCTAGTTAATCAATTTCGATTAATTCATCAATACATTCCATTTAAACACAAACAAGTCATTTATGTTCTTAAAATCGCATCTATCCATTGCACTGGATCTTTGTGAAAATTAATTGCTTCACTTATATTTAACAGAAGATTAATTTACTGGACCAGTTTTTGATTATACAATGTCATTCACATAATGAATAATTTCACAAATATAAATATTCATTTCTAAAAATTTATTACTGAGAAGAATGAAAATCATCTCCCATAAAATTTACTATAAACTTATCTTTAAATTGTGATCTTGTTAATTTAAAAGGAGATTTTTTAAATAACAATGAACCTTAAAATCATTGAAATATTTATTCAAGGAATTTTTGAAATTGATTTTTCTTTGAATTTCTTATTGGAAATATCTGTTTGTAGCTAAAAAAAATTAATTATTCAAACTCATTTACTGCTTTAAGCAATTCTCACTCTGCTAAGCATCATGCTTTTTGTTAAAGGTCTATTTATTGAGGACAAGCATTGTCATTTAAAATAAATTTAGAGGTGATGTTTTAGTCATCATTTATCTCTATGAAATTGATTCCAGAACATTTAAGAAACCATGTATTATAATCTATGAATAATAAACCAAATAAAATTCCTAACGTAAAATAGAATCTCTTGGAAAACAAATATTCAAATATTCATTAAAAAAGAGAGAGTACATAATTTATTGACAAATTTAAAGTTAAATTTTAGCATTAACTTTTCATTACAACTACATAACGAATTATTTAGACGTACTTCTTTATTCTAAGCTAAGGCACTATTGAATCTTTGTCCAACTCACATTTCCATACCATATATCTTGAAAAATCGAGCTCTAATTCCAATTCCATTCCTCTATCTTCGTTTTCTATTCTTCTACCCTCAGTTTCCCTTCCTCTTTCCTCAGTTTCTATTCCTCAATCCTGAGTTTCCATTCCTTTATGTGACGGTTTTCAGGGCAGTAGAATTCTAGTCAATTAAAAGTGACTGGGTACATTTAACGTAACCAATCATGCAGCTTGGAATTTTAACAATTTGCTACCGTTACATTTTTTAAAAAAATAAATATGATTTAAAGATGAGAATTTTGCTAATATCTTTTATAATATAGTAATTTTCCTTTTTAGATTTACTTAAGTAGATTTTTTGAAAAATGATGGCAACTGTGCTTCTAGTGAGTTTGTGTTTATTAATGTCGCACTGTAAGGCAATACGAGAGTGGTTCGGGAAGGACGTTGTAGTTTTGAACATCAATCAAGAGATGAGGATGACACCAAGCTGTGGCTTCCCCACTCCAAACTACCACCCCACGTCAAGGTGAGGACTCTGAACCTTGGCAGATTTAACGTACATTTTCCGTATATACGGCGGTTCTTCGATGACGCTACAGCTGGAAATCATGGAACTTCATTCACGAGTTCGTCATCATAACTACTGGGCTATCGTGAACGAGTGAGTGAAAGAATATTCACGTCTCCCTATTCAGCTACAGGAAGGCTTTTAGTGACGGACCTCGTAGTTTTGAAAAATGGTCAAGGGACAAGGATGACACCTGAGCTGGAACTCTCCTCTCCTAACTTCCTCATCACACCAACGGGAGGATTTTTGAGTCCCGACAGATTTAACGTGCATCAACCCCTCTACACGACGGTCTTCAGTGACCCTAGGCTCAAATTCATGACAAGTCGGCCACGAGGATGTGACCTTGACCATTAGGGCTACCGCGGTTACGAGTCTATTAAGTTTAAAAATTTAAGAGACAACTTTTTTGTGACTAAGTGAATAAAATGTTTGAAGGAGAAAAGATGTTTGATTTATACTTTGGTGCATATTAGCTAAGAAAGTCATTTTTATGCAAGGTCTTAAATACCGAGTGAAATTAAGTTTTTATTATTGATTACAAATAATGTTCGATTTTCATGTCTTGCAAATGCTTTGATCAAAAATAAAATTTGGACGCGGAGGGAAAAAGAAAGCGCTTCTTTGGAGAATCAATTCACCGGAAGATTTGTAATAACTGAAATGTTATGCAAATAAAATAACTAATAAATTATTTTGCCTGCTTTTTTTTAAATGAGATAAAATTAATTTAATGTATGCAAATGTGTAGCATAATTGTTCAGAAAGATATACTTCTTGGAAATGCGTTTTATATATATCTCAGGGTATGAAACTTTACATACCTTAAATAAAATATACTAAGATAAAATATGTAATATATCTTAAGATATATCTTGTACATTTGAAATAAAACTTTTCAAAGAATCTACTGAAATGGGTATAGGTATTAGCTTGGAAATGAGGAATCCCTCTTTGAGAAAGTGTATGACCTATATTTATGATCTAAAATCCAATTCACTTATTGTTGATGAGCGTTTGTTCCTTGGTATATCGAAGTGATCTCATGCTGTGGCGAAACCTATTAGTCTTTTTGCTGCAAGACATTACTCATCCTTCAGTTGATTCTCCAAACAAGATCATGTTCTCAGGCGATAACTCTTACCCTAAGAAGAAAAAGGAAATGTCAAAAGTGATTGAAGTTGTTACTATCTTTTATGACCTTGCTTGACTCCTTTTTAATTTATTTTTATTTAAAGGGTAAATTTGACTTTTTCTCTTTAAAACTAAAAATAGTAACCCAACTTGTGTACTATGTACTATTGATGCATTAAATATAAAATTTTATAGTTAAACGTATTTTTCATGAAAGAATATTTAAGCATTAAATACCGGGTGCCTAAAAAGTATGACTACACTTTTAAATTTTAAATACAAATAAATTAACAATGAGTCGGCCGAATAGCGTGGTTGGTTTGTCGCTGGCCGTTTGCGAGTTCGACCCCGGCCCAAGTCGGTGGATTTTGATGATGCAGGAAATCGATAGCGGCCATGTCGTATGATATATACGGAATGTACAAGATCCCTAGAGTGTCTGTTTGACTCGGGTGCTCTCGGCAGAATTAAAAATCCTCGTCCAAGGTCGTATTGTCAGAACTCAGGTACCTCCTCTGGGGAGGAAACTGGGCGTCAAAATTACTTGCTGTAATTGGTATCGCCTGTATGGTGCCAGGCTAAAAAGTGATACCAGCTCCTGGGGAATGTACTAGGACTGCAAATGTTAAAATACCGATACTCAACCCATTAGATAAAAAAAATTGACAAAGATATTTACTTCTGGGTTTTTTGAGTTCCATACTGAAAACACAAAAATTTATTTTAATAATTTTTTATTGCATGATTTTGACATGCACATCAAGTTTGTACGAGAAACGTATTTTCAGCTTCTACTAGGGCAACCAAATTGTATTTTTGACATTACGTATTCTAATTTCATAAATCTTTTGTGCCACTTCTAAATTGTGTATCTTGAAAGTGGATTTCGTTTATAGGTAGTCAAATTTACGCTGCACATGTGTTGCAGATATAAATTCGATAAACCTTGTTTTTATTTGTGCTTGTTCTTCTCGGTGAAGCTATTATGAAACGGAAATGTTGCAAAACGAGGACGTTGCACCATCTTCTTTGCATTTCATTAAACAGAAACTTTAGTATTTTTTTTATGAAACATAAACAACTGTAAGCAAAAATCTTTGTTTATTTTTGTATATTTTTTTCAGTGTAATCATATTTTTGGGACACTCTATATATTTATTTACATATTTAATAAATAAGTTTTTTTGTTGCATTCATTGTTCAGTTTCTTTTATTGAACAGCGTACTGGAATGACCACCCATCCAGGAAAGTGGTTAGTGACGCTGATTGTAGTGCCATAAGGACTAGGTTCGAATCCCGGCGAAGGCATGGATGTTTATGTAGCGTCTTTTCGGCAGGCGGATTTTCTAAATAGCCGTCGAGCCGCAAGTCCTCTTGTGGGGTTGGTGGAAAGGGAAAGTGAGGTGAGAGGCCCTGACCATCCCCAGGTTGTTCTTTCACAAAATTGGGTGGAGCCGAGCTAACTCTTATTGCCACCTGTATGGTGTTCAAAGCTACGGCTAACGATAGACGTACATTATCCCTTTGCCATGATGGCCTTTGTAGGCTTCAATATGGCCTCTCCTGATCAGGTGGCATTAATAACAACAGTAATGGAAATGTTTTCCATTACTGTTGTTCCCCTTTTCCGTTCCATTACTGTTGTTCATTCACCTTTTATCCATACATATTTTCTTAAGAAAATCAATAGAAAAATATTTTAAGAGCAATATTATGACGAGCATTACAAATTCACATTACATTACAAATTACACGAGCATTACAAATTACGTTAGCTGCTGCGTGCAGCAAAACATACTTCTGTTTGGAGTAAAAATGAAGAATATAGGAAAATAACTGTGAGAAAAACTTTAGAGAGATTTCAACTAATGTGCACACAATTATTACCTAGAAGCCAAGAAATTATTAGTAACTTGATAAAGATTTAAATTCAAAAAATATAATTTCGCGATTAAAAAGTTAATTGCAAATTAATGAAGTTAGGAAATTATAATTAACCACTTTTATGAAACTTCATCTCATCATTCAAAATATAATCTTGAATAACATATCAAAATAATTCACTAAAAAACTAATGATGTTTTGCCATGTTATTTGATTATAGAAATTACATTATATTCTTTTTGTCAAACTTGATTACTTTTGAAGTTAATGCCCGCACCTGTTAAAAATGATACAACTTTATTAATGTATACTTAATTTGCAGGAAATAAATACATCAGAATATTTTTAGAGATGCATTTAGGAAAACAATTAATTAATTCAGGATATATTCACCAAATATTTGATTTCTATTTTTAAACAGTAGTTATTTTAAATAATTTATATAACATTTAACTTGTTCTATATTCAGTTAAAATTCCAAAACATTTCCAAAATTTTGCAATATTTTAACAAATTTCATTCATATTAATATATTTTCTGAACTGTTTGCTACTGTGCCTCTTTGAGTTATGATACTGAAAGACTTTTTTAATATGGTCCAGATCAACTTTTTAAAAAATAATTTTTTTGTTTTTTATATACTAGGAAATCTTGAAAGCGCACTCGTTTCTATTTCAAACTTTCCCTGAAAAATTTGATTAGTGATCATAGTAAAAACTTTCGATTATTACAAAAAAGCAAATCCATTTATGTGCAGATATTTTACACCTATATATTTAACTCTCGTAATAATAACCTGGCAATATTCTAATAGTCAAACCTTGAATAATGCCTCCTCCTATCATCGAATGATATATGAAACGCTATACAAGCAAGGCACGATAAAGTCAATGAAGTATGGCATTTTACACAGTAATGTAAGCAATCTACGATCATCAACGGAATTGTGAAATTCTATTTATTCCATGATATTTGTTTCCAATGATGCATGATAAAACTGAAGCTTTAATAGTACTATACATAACAACCTGTAATCTTAGAGGATTAAGACTAACGCCATTCAGTCTACCATTACATATTTGAAGTATAAGTTTGTGAGTATTTGAAAAGGGGATAAAAGCGCCACAACCTTAGTTAAATGGGGAATTTCCCTTTGCATTTAGCATTTAGAACCAGAGTATTGAATTTTCGGGTAAAGGATTAGAGTGCACCATCAAAATTTATAAGTTTCTAGATTTTTAACAATTTTCCCTGAAAGGATTAAAAAGTCTCCTGATGGTTATGATATATTTATTTTGAAAGTATAATTTATACACAAGAATGTCAATAAATATATTATCATAAAGTTATTGAGAAAATTTTAATAAATATATTTCTATGTATGATAATTTTTTTCAAATGGGCTGCGTATTGACAACTTAGCCTCTGTTCGCATGACAAGTCCCTAAAGGGGAGAGCCATTTTATGGTGGTGCCCTCTAGTGGTGGTACTCGCTACCAAATTTGTGTGGACGCTCGAATTCAAACTCTTTTCCAGAGAGGGGCATTAAGTCGATCGCGATCGACTGGTGGATCACCAAGACATTTTGGTGTGACTACTTTTATTACGACTTAAGACTCGCATATTAAAAGAAGTATATTTATGGAACCCCGACGCTAGCTGGACTTTAGAATCGGCTTTTTACAGTCGATACGACTGTAAATCGGCTGCGAACAAATTAAGTACATACGTAGGTTTCGGATTCATTGGTTCACGTATGCATTGAATACATCCACGCTTCATGGTACAGCTGTCGCTTATAGTTGTGCAAGCATTCAACTTGACAATTTTGTGTTACTTGTGTTTTGTAGTAAAAATAATAATCTGTCCCTTTAAAATAGGGATACAGTGTCAAAAACATGTGTTAAGGAAGAAAAACAAAGAATTTTAATGCGAAATGGCCACATCTACGCCACTGCGTGGACTTCAACACCTTAAAAACATTAAAAGTAGACCGTACCCAAGAAAAGTCCACCCACTTCTGCTCTAGTCGAATGCTGGATATTTGCCACGATTTAACTTTTTTGGGAGTACCAGAGCCGAATTGAAACTCAAGGGATCTTTTACATGCGTGCCTACGATTTTCACACCCAGAAAATCAATCGATTTCAGCAAAGAGTCGAATCCTTCGACCTTACGCATGCAAAGCGAGCACCATGCCTCTGAGCCACCAGAGCCACCGAAATGTTAATTGAAGTAATTATTAAGTTAAATTAATTGACTTACATTAATAAACTATAATGCAAGTGGCGAAGTGTAAGGAATATCTGCAAATAAGATAACTTGCATTACAAACTGTAGTTTAAATTTCTTCCATTAACTCCAATAATGTGACATCTCGATCATTATAAAAGTTATTTCCTTTAATTACGAACATTTCTCAAGCATTATTAAAAATAGAGATCCAAATCGAACATTTAGCAAGAACTTTTTAAGAACGAGTTCCAAATCGAAATCATTAATTTGATATTTTCTTAGATTCAACATAAAAAATAAGATATTAAATAAATGTATGTTAACATGTCTCTACAGTGCTTATTTACTGCATAAATGGGAAGAAATCATTATTTTCAAAAGACTGAATACGATAATTCTTCTCCCTTGACGAGTATCATCAATCTAATTATTTCGAAATAAATGCGCCCAGTATTAACATAGAGATGATTTCAGTAATTGTATTATTTATGTATATGTGTTGATGGACTAATATTTCAACTATTATCCCCTATGCATCGTATATTAATGAATGCAGTAAAATATCTCGGTGGAGGTTTTAAATTGTGAAAATAATACCGTTAAATATATATGTATATATAATATATATATAATATAATATAATATAATATAATAAATAAAAATATAATATAATATAATATAATATATATATATATATAAAGTTGCTTCTCAAACTTTCAATATTTGCGACCCAATATTCAATCATAATTTTCATTGCGCCTCCTACCACTCTATTCAGTAACAATGTATTGAATTCAATAATACATACTTTAACGCAAAGCTAAAATACGATTTTAACCTCTTAAGTGTTAACAGCGTATATAAACGACTTGCTCAGCCAAAGCGTTAATTGCCCCGAACGTATGTACACGTTTTTCCTTATTTTCCCCGTCCGATCTTATTTGTGCATGGCTATCCATAAAATTATTCTGAAGGCTTTGGAATGCAATAAAATGACCTCGAAATAGTGTGTGTTTGTGAAGGATTTACTTATTTCAGAGAAGGTTTTACTTAGTTATTCCTTTTCCTTCCCCCCCAATACAGCACATATGTAGAAATGGTGGCACTGGGGAGCCAATCATTTAACTTTTAATCGGCAGTTAAGGGCAGTTAAGGGATAAAGAAAAACTGTACTAATTATCAAGACAAGTAGTAATTTCTGTAAAATTTTTATATATGACAAGTCCATGGGGTCACTGGAAAAATAAATTTTGTTCTTAACTTAGTATTGTTAAATTAATTATAAAATACATTGTGCAGTACGGAAAATTTGTAAGTGTATTATATCAGTCCAAATGTATATTTTATGTTTTATTATGTCAGAATGTATTTTTTTGTTTACTTTTAGTAAATTAATAATTTTTTTAAAATAATCATTTGTTTTCGACTTTTTAATATGGTTGCGCAACCCTCGTAGAGTTATCACGTCCCTCTAGGAGGGCGCTCCCCACAGTTTGAGAAACGCTGTTATAGAAATAACAAGCTATTTTAATTTCGTTTTATACACAAGACAAACATGAGACTGTTTCAAATGAAATTTAATTTTTTTAATGAATCAGTAAATGCAAAATCAAAATAAATTATAGTAATTTGTTGAGAAATCGTTACAGAATTTCATATGTTCACATTTAATATATTTATGTATCATCTCACTTACAAAAAAAGACTAAAATAATTAGTGTTATCTAATAACGGAGAGTGAGAAGTTTTTTCCCCCTCAAAATTAAAACCATTAATTCTAGAGTTGAATATTTAATTAAAATCATATAATGGTCTTCTGGCTTAACTACTATAAAAAGTACAGCAATTTTAACAAATATATTTGTTTAAAATATCAAACAATTCAGTGCAAAGTATGTAAATACTGTGCGTAATAATAAACTCAATCAGGAGAACAAGATGTGTATAACTTTCGAAAAAGAATTTTTTGATCAATAATGACACAAAATCATAACTACACTGCCAGAAATAAAGCTAAAAAAACGATAAACGAAATGAGAGTTGAAACTGCCTGCATGCTCTATTTAAAATAAAAGATTGAAAGGCAAGATAAAATAGTTTCAAAATTGTTACATTATTGTAGTTTAACAACTTATGCGCAGAGTAATTTTAAAATCCAGAAAGAAAAAATGCATTGAGTGGCATGTATGCTAAATTTTTTGCTTATCTAAAATTAGATTTTTTGAAAATTAGATTCTTTGTAAAATTTCATCTGAGCCTTTATCTAACCTTTTCTTGTTGGAGCTACATTTAATTGAAACGGTTCCAAATTTGTTTTTCTCGTTGCTCTTAAGCAAGAATAAATCTTGTTTGTTACTTGTGTATATACTTTTCATGGAGAAATATATATTATTCTCTACATCTTTTTACTTTCATTTAATCAAAGGTATTTATTTAGAAATACTCAGAAAAAAATGTAAATGCTATTATAAAAAAACATCAAAAAAGTTAAAGTTAGGACAATAAATAAATAAAAAAACATTATTATACAGTTGATCATTTTGATTCTTTGTGGTATAAATTAATATTTAGTTTCTTCAAATGTATTTAAAAATATGAAAGTTTACTTCATAAAAGTAACATATTTTTTATTTCAGAATTGTTTATTATTAATGATTAAAATCATTAATCATGTTTTCTTACTGGTGTTTTGACCCTTTGTCTCAATAAAGAAACTATGGGAAAATTACATAATACATAATATTTTTAATAATTGAAATTTTTTGCTTAATATACGTTAAAAACCAATTTTAACTTATTTGAGGGATTTAAATCGATTTATTAGTGGATAGATTCAAAATTACAATTTTACATAAAAGTTTGTGCAAAGAGTAACAAAAGTAAGGAATGTGGAATAAAGGAAGTAACATAATTAGAAATATCACTGAACATATAAAATGATAATGCTACGTATATCTACATGATTAGAATATAGCATTCTGATTATAAATTTTCTTCATTTAACGTCCAAAAGCTTGTATTGATGAAAAAGAAGTAATAGATTTGTAAGCAGGACTTCTCGACTTCTATTTTGAAACAAAATAGAACATTCCAAAGAAAAAAAATCAATGCATAAAAATATTGAGATAATATATAAAATAGTCATTATTTCTGCACGAAATGTTTTCATATACAGGGTGATTCTAAAATCATGGGATAAATTTTGAGGGGTGGTGAGCTCACTAAAACAAACAATATTGATTTCTGGGTGGAGGTGGCGAGTTGAGTACAAACATAAAAAATAACGCTTTAAAGGAAACAAAACGTACAATAGCAACATGCTTAGCAAGTGATTCCTTACAGGAAATGTTGAAGGAGTTTTGAGTTTTTTTTTCTTTGTGCCTCAATGTAGTATTTCCGCCCATATATTCCTGCACAAAAACTAATTGTTTTAGTGAGCTCTACCATCCCATCAGTTTGTCCCATGATTTTAGAATCGCCCTGTAGTTACTATAAGATGTGACAGTGTATATAAGCAAATCATAACCTACAAAATTTTCATTTGATCATGATTGTCATATTTGATCACAGTGCATATTTTTACTGCGCAACTAACTTTGTTCAAAGTAGTAAGTAACGTTTGCGCAGTTTTTTTCAATAGTGTCGTTATGACAGTGCTTCTCAAAGCTTCAATATTCGCGACCCAATATTCAATCATAATTTTCATCGCGCCCCCCTCATACAATAACCATGTATTGAATTCAATAATACTATACTTTGACGCTAAAACTACAAAAAGACTTTAACCTCTTAAATGCCACCGGGGTATATAAACGTCTCGCTCAGCCGAAGTATTTATTGCCCAGGACGTATATATACGTCCTTACGAAATACGATCTTTTCTGTGCACCACTATTCATAAAATTATTCCGAAATATTTGGAATGCAATAAAAAGGCCTTCACAATATGTTTGCAAAGGATTTTACTTATTTCAGATTATTTGCTTCTTTATTCCCCCCCCCCCAATACATCACATACGCGTGCCTACATGCAAAACTGCTGCATTGGGAAGCGAAGCGCGTAACATTTAATCGACAATTAAGGGATTAATTATAAACCATACAAATTAACAAGATAAGTTGTAATTTCTATATATAATTTTATGTATGACGATCCCATGGGTTTACTGGTTTTTATTAAACTTGTTCTTAACTTGGTATTGTTAAATTAATTATAAAATGCCTTGTGTACCACTGATGCATTTATAAGTATAATATATCAGTGTAACTGCGTATTTTATTTTGTATTGTGTCATAATGCATTTTGTTTGCCTACTTTCAGTAAATTAATATTTTTTAAAATAATTGTTTGCTTAGGACTTTTCAATATGCTCGTCCCCCCTCGTAGAGTTGTCACCCCCCAAGGGGGGCGCACCCCACAGTTTGAGAAACGCTGCGTTATTATGTTGTTGAAGTTTTAAACAATTTTATTACTTTGAAAGTGGACGCATAATCGGAATGTGGGAAGCCGGGTGGTTATTCAGAACAAAAGGCCATCACCTGCACCGTGCGAAAACGGATGTTCAAATATACTTGCAATAATGATTACTGCATCTACAGAATTAATGATCTGGTGGGTCAAGATGCAAAGAAAGCGAGATAAGATTGAAGGTTTTTACGACAGGGTTGAACTGCGTGATTTTAATGTCTTTCCTCCAACATTGCACAGCTTCTTTCGTATCATTCTGTGTACCTTCCACCACATCACAGCGTTTGACTGGCGTGTGACGCTCACAGTGGCCTTTAAATAGCTGCCTTTACCTCTTCCTTTCAACATCGGTAATTACATCTAAAGTTGTGTCGAAGTCAATCATTATGGCAGCCAGGAGACTGGTATAACGCTAGAGAAAAATTCAACTGCAATTTTAAAACAGATGACCATTAGATCTATGTGTGAAGAGGTCGAACCAACGATCTCAATTTAGACTTTGTTTGTCAGAACACAGCTGTTAAATTCAAAATAAGGGACATTTATTTTAACAATAGGCTACCTCTAATCACATTCTGCATATTTTATCTTCTGAATTATATGTGGATCACATCCTGTAGTCGGTTGTGATGCCTCTTTAGACACTTCATCCTGTGACTTTTTTTCAAAAACATTAAGTAAGGCTTAATACGACTCTCATATTTCTTCAAATGTCTCCTTACTATTGACATTATTCAATAAGCAGCAGGGGTCATCCGACTTTTACAAATCGAACATGTTTAGATCAATTTATGCCCGTCAAATTCAGGCCCCATAAAATGTTGCACATCTGGAACAATAATTGAGAAGTATCTGACAGGTTGTTCCACAAGTTGAGATTCCGAATCTTTATCAATTCTTACAATGACTTATTAAAATCTGTAATGCTACCAAAAATAGAGTTATCAGTTAATTTACTAGTCAATAATGAGTCTTACAGCTTTGAACTTTAAATTATTTTTTTATCTGTATATGTGTATGTGACTAATTTCGAAAAGGCTTTACTGTAACTTTCGTCATGCTGCTTTGTGGTTTTCGGTAATGTATATTTATATATGCAGAGTGGTCCCGATTCCCGAATTCATGGTACAAACCTTAAGGATAGGTACAGAACATTGTAACAATCATTTATTATATACAATTGCATAGGCGCAATTGTGACGCAGTGAGGCACGCACACAAACAATAAGAAAGGAAATATGAGACGAAAGGAAAGACACAGTGTTTATTGAAAGCGCCGTTTACAAGTGTAATACTTACAATAACTGTTCAAAATTGTATTTAGCAGTAACGATGCATGCTTGACAGCGTCGGTGGAACGATTGGCGTACACGTTCAAGGACACATTCTTAGCGCAGCTCTGCCGTTACCATTTGCCCGGCCGTACATTTGTCTGCTTTTTAGGCGTACGTAAAGTCTCCCGTTGTAGCCATCCGCACAATTGCAAATGGCGCTTTCCCCATCTGAGATGCATCATGTTGAAAGGTGGCTAAACATCTACTGCCCCCTACTGGCAATGCAACCAACCGATAACTCCATTTCTCTTTTCTTTTGTTTCCCCTGTTTGGGCCTCACAGCGTCACTTGCGCATATCCATTCCTATACACATAAATGATTGTTACACAGTCCTGTATCTTCCCTTAAAGTTTGTACCATGAATTCGGAACCCCCCTATATATTGCAGAGAGATAAATACTGGATTTCAAAATAGAAGAGCTTGCACCCGCAGCTACTGTATGACAGCCTGCTTCTATGCGCTGAGAGTTCCCCCAGATTTTATGGTAGGCATATATTATATAAGCATATGTCTTAAGAACACCTGTGGATATTTCCCGCATGACTTATGCAAATGTAAGTTCCAATCAATATGTTAATTTTCTATAAATAGTAGACTTGGAAGTCTTTAAAAATAATTACCACAACAATGTTCTAATAAGGTCACTTCTATATGATGCAATTCGTATTTTTTAGGCTACATAAATGCTTTGTCGTTTCGTTTTTAGATTTTCGCAGCCAGTATACGTATACATTTATATATACCTATTATAACAATACAGTGCAATGAAAAACTTAAATTAAAGTTACGAATTTTATTCTGAATGAATGTCTTATATATGTGTAAAATTATTTTAATATTAATTGAAACTTAGTTATTTGGAATAAATTAATATTTAAAGACTAATCAAGGTAAATCAAAGATTTATTGTGTTTAGTAGAAAGCACTAGATGTAATCAATGTCTTTTTCTGTGCTTTGCTGAAACCTTAGGACTATACTGTGTGTGTTTGTAATTCCTTCACCAAAAAGCAATTCGGATCGACTTTCTGGGGATTATTATGATTCCGTCCACATAAAGCGAAGAAAACGTTGGTCAGATTTCCCACATACTTCGAGGTCCAATGTTATTATTACATTAATCGATGTTTCAATAAAGTGGACATGTTTATTCTTATTGATATTGACAAAAAGGATCACGTTATTATTAAAGAAAAAAAGATTGATAAATACTTTATATTTAAGGGAGCTGTTTCAATTGATAATAGTCTTATGTGATTAAAATATTATGCAGAATTGTATATATGTTACCGGCAAAGTGTGAAATGCCGGCATTCTATACAATGCCTAGGCATTCTATACAATGCCGGACGTTATTAGGCAAAGTATGAAATATGAGATTTATTACATACTTTGCCTAGGCATTGTATAGAATGCCTAAAGATATTTAGGCAAAGTATGAAAGAAGGTCATGATAAGGATTTTATATATCAGTGACTTACATTCCTAAAAGTACAAATGTTATTCTTACAAAATAATGAGACTGCCATTAAAAAAAATTGTTAAATTGTGATTTCGCATATACTTGTATTAAAATTCCTTCAGAAGTTCCAAGTTCATAGAAACCATCCTATTTCTCACTCATTACAAGTACCAATATATTGGCATTCGGAAAAAAAATCAATGTTTTGTATTACAATAACTTTTTTTAAAAAATAATTTCTGTTTTTTCTGGCAAGTTTCACGTAGGTGGATGTACAGTTCAATATCATAACGTGTAACATTTTTGTATTTGGTTGAAAGTTCTTTCAGATTTCTATCACACCCCAGAATTCGGAATTTAATTTTTCTCATGGCAAATTAAATTCCTAGAACAAGTTCACATCCAATCGTTCTGGAAGAACCTGGGTGTCAAAATTACTGACGGCAATTGGTATCGCCTACATGTGCCGCACTAAAAAGGGATACCAGCCCCTGGGGAATGTACTAGGTCTGAAAATGGTAAAAAATACCAATCTGCAGCTCCATTGGGGGAAAAAAGAATCCATGACGTAATACTGTATAGCAGTTCTTTCCAACAATTTTCTGTTCCGGACCGGTCAACGTTTGATAATTTTACGGCAACCCGCTGAGGGTGAGACGTTGATTATTTATATTTTAAATTGTTTTGATTTTATAATTTAATTGTATTTAAACATGCCTTCAGAGTAAAATTCAGTTGCATCAAAAAAAATTATAAAGGGATTTTACATAAAATATAAAGTGATTTCCATGAAAAATCGCACAAACACGAAAAAATACACCCCAGTAACTCTAATGGAAATAATTTAATGCTCCTTGAGTGACCTGATATCCTTTGATCCACGGACCATGGGTCGGCTATTTTTTAGCTGTTGCGTGTCAAACCAATCTACCAATTTGATTCAGCGAACCGCACAGTAGAGAATTTTTGGAACAATTCAAAAATTTACAAATTTGTTGAGTAGTGCAAAGTGCCACTGAGAATTGTACCGCGTGCCACATGTGACACGTGTGACATAGGTAACCATGCTATGGCATAGGACTCCTGCTATAAACCATGGCTTCTTCTCCAACACTATAGCTTGCTCCTCCATTTTCAGGTAGCACAGGAAAAAACAAAATTTGTTGAACAAGTTTAAGTAAAATTGAGTATTTTGACATTTCCGAACAAACAGCAATGTACAACTAACAGATTCTGAGCCTGAGACACGCGTTAAAAGTTTTATGTCTTGCCAATTGACAATATTTGAAATGAACCTGAAGATGTATTTC
>BMAO01011598.1:0-12605 GCA_019973975.1 Trichonephila clavata | reverse complement strand
AGGACTTTTTCTACAGCGATAAGTCGTTTTAACTTTTTTTTTCTTCTTTCTTCACCAAGAATTTCCTTTTGTTCACATTTTTTTCCTGGGGCTTTTGACTGCCAAACAAATTTATTTCTTTTCAAACTTTAGATAGTAATCGATTAGAAAAATGTCTTTTCTGATTTTTAAATGTTTTATTTATTACAGAACTTGAGCAACCATCATTCAAAAGCTTTAAAATTTCCTTTCGAGTTTGAGGATCTAATTTCGGTGCCACAATTTACTCCCACTAATAAAAATAATTAGATTGCTAGTTTAAGCGTTTCATTTTTAAAATAAAACATATGGTGAAACGATTAAAATTTACCATAAATAGTTAGTTTTATGCTTTTAAATTCGGTCAAACTAATTTTTAAATCAACCTGTATAATGTGAGTTTTTCAAATTTTTTATTTTTGTCAAAAACAAGATCAATAGATTAGTGTGACTGATTATCAACAGAAGATTATTCAAAATTTTTGGTTTTTTTTAAAGAGTTTTTAAGAGACGTGCAGCAGATGTCATAAATATAAAAAAAAATATATGCCATGTTTGACTTCTACGGTAAATAGTTTTTTGTCTAGTATAACGTAGAAACACCCGAACTGTTGATGTTATAAAGAATGATAAGTGGGAATATTAAATCAAGTCACTCAAAACACTTCAATTCCAATGAGTTTTTATCTATTCTTTATGATAAGATTAGATTAGGATTGTGAATATTTGACACAGCAATTTTGGGAATTGTTGATGTTGTGAAAGACGAGGCCCTCTCTCGTGCTTTTAGAAAAACGCAAGGATAATCGTGTTTTCAAATAACTCAATTCTGGATGAACTTCGATACTTAAGATTGAAATTGAGGAAGATTTGTGTACAAAATTTATCGAAAGAAATATTCAAAGTTCGATCGATTAAATAAAAAATGACTTATGTTCTCTATCTTATTACAGGTTTCACCTAATACATAGGTTCTCAATCTTTTTATAATTGGCGTCCTCTTTTCTAGTAAATATTTCGATACCACTCCCTCTCACTCTAGAGAAATAAGAGCGTACATAATACATGGTGAAAACAAGAGTTAAATTTTAAAAAAATATTCTATTACTAATAGAAGATATTTTTTAATTTTATTTTTTCTTCTTAAGCCTCAATTTTTTTACTTGCGAATCTGAAATAGCTATTGCCACAAATATATTTAAAAGTATTATATATTTTAGTCATAGATAGGATATTGTTGGAATTGAAACACGCGCTACAAAACTTCTTCATCGTTTAAATGAGTGGAATAAAAGTTTTAGCTTACCTGTTATAAAGACAGGCAGGAGTTTTGATGATACGAAGTAATTCATTATAAAAACTATTGCTTTCAAAATAAATATAAATTGACAGTTTCAGTCTTCAAAGAATCACACGTTAATGCTTGGTTAAACTATTTAATTATGTTACTGGATAATATATATGTAATGAAATGCAGTGGACGAAACGTTTTATGTAGGTCTGAATGTAATGTTATCTAAATTTTTCACCCACTTCCCAAACTATCGAAATATGTGAATTTCGATAATATTACTTATGATTTAATATGATTTAAATACATACAATCAACATAAGTAAACAGTATTAAAGTTTACTTTTGTTAGTACAAAATCAGTGTGTTTTTTTAGTCTTTTTTAGACTATATTTGGTTAATCTGCCCAAGCCCCTCCCCCGTGTCATCTCAATGCCCCCTAATTTTTTCTCGGTCTTTTACTACCCCCTTGAAAGTCTCAAACGCCCATAAGGGGGCGTTATCGCCCACGTTGAGAACCTATGACCTAATACATTGGAATAAATAGGAACACAGTTTTTCAAGTTTGATAAAATAATCCAAAATACTTGTTATATTCGTGTGCCTTTAATGGGCTAAATCTAAGACGATCACGTGACGAAGGCAATCACGTGTTCTCTATTGATTTTAAAACTGACATTAAGCTTGTATTTGTTGTTCTATTCGTAAAATTTATACAAAATTTCAAATTCTATAATTGGACAAAAATGTTTTAAACACTTCATCAAAAAGTTTTTTTAAATTAAAATAAATTCTTAAAATATCCGTGTATTTTTAAATCAAATGTATTTTTATTATTTATGTGCTTTATTATTATTGACCAATATGTAGTTTTTAAGAAAGTTTCTGCACAAGGCAAAATTTGGAAACGGTGAAAATCTTGAACTGATTGGCTGGAAACACTTGATTACAGTTATCATCTGACTATGAAGTCACATGAATTTAGTTCATTCATATACGAGGGGGTCCCATAAGTACCCGGCCTGACCTAGAGATGGCGGTAGTTGTTTGAAAAATATCACCTTATTAGATAGTACGCAATATATAAAGCATTTGTTTCAAGTTTGAAGACGCCACGTTATTTAGTATTTGCTTGGAAGCCATCAATAATGAACGTTTTCAGTGAATTTGTGAAAACGAAGAAAAATTGGTCATCGTTATGTGATACAATACTTTTAGTTGAAAGGCCTCAGCCCAATCAATATAAAAGCTGAACTAGATTCTACTCTGGGTGTGAGTCTGCTCCTTTGATAACGACAGTAAATATTAGGTAGCAGAGTTTATAAACGAGGCCGTACGAGCCGCCAAAACTAGCATCGCAGTAGTCAACCAAATGAGGTGATGATTCAAGAAATGGTGAAGAAAATTCACAAAGCGGTACTGGACGATCGTCGACTGAAAGTGCGCAAGCTAACAGGCATAGTAGGCATTTTCAAAAAAAAGTGCGGTACATCGCATATTATCTGAAAATTCATACATGAGAAAGCTGTGTGCAAGATGGGTGCCGCGTTTGCTCACACTCGAGCAAAAACAGTGTCGTAAAGATGTTTCAATTGAGTGTTTAGAAAAGTTTCTCAGCAACAAAGCAGAACTTTTGCGCCGTTTCATAACCATAGATGAAACTTGGGTCCATCACTTCACACCCGATGCAAAAGAACAATAGAAGCAATGGACTGAAAAGAGAGAGCCGGCTCCAAAAAGAAGACGAAGATCATTCCATCTGCAGGCAAGGTCATGTGTCGGTTTTTTTAAGGTGCACAATGGGATAATTTTCATTGACTACCTTGAAAAAGGAAAAACTACCAATGGTGAGTATCGCGCGAATTTATTATAACGTTTGAGAGAAGAAATCAAGCAAAAACGACCACATTTAGTTAAGAAAAAAGTGTTGTTTCTTCAAGACAATGCACCTGCTCACTAATCCGTTATTGCTATGTCCAAAATTAACGAATTAAAGTTTGAATTGCTACCTCATGCACAATATTCGCCAGAATTAGCCCCTCGGATTATTTTCTATTCCCAAACATGAAAAAAATTTTCCAACGATGAAGAAGTGATGTCAGCAGTTAATGGCTATTTTGTGAAGCAAGACAGTTATTATAAAAAAGGTATAGAACTTATTGAACATCGCTGGGAAAAGTGTGTAGAGCTCAAAGGAGATTATATTGAAAAATAAATATATTTTATTAAAATTTTTTTGTTGGGTCGGGTACTTCTGGGACCTCCCTCGTACATTTCTTAGGATTGGCGTGGAGGACGGATATGAAGAATGGGGTGCTAACTCAACTGTCGACTTCGTCATCTATCCGTACTTCGAAATAATGAGGCATAGATTGTGGTTAGAAGACATTTTTTTTCGTGCATAAACAAGAAGCAGGAAGACTTTCGATAAACAATCATATGAAACAGAGTATAACATATACGTATAACATTAATTCAACCAAAAATAAACGGGTTAAATTCTTGACGGTCTCTTGACAAAAATAATCATGTGTTTTCGTTGAACTCAAATCTGACATCACAGACTTGTTGCGCTTTTAAAATCCAGGTACAATTCCAAATCTAAAAATTGGGTAAAGATGTCCAAATATTAAGATTCATCAAAAAGTTTTTCTAAAAAATAAAAATTCGTATATTATGTGAATATTTTTAAATCGAATACGTTTGTGGTTTATCTGTGCGCATTATTATTTTTTAACAAATACGTACTTTTTAAAAGAAAGTTTCTGTAAAAAACAAAAGCTGGCAACAGTAATGTGCATGAATTGATAGGCAGTGGGAACAACTGATTACAGTTATCAAGTGACTATGACGTCACAAGAGTTTAGCATATTAAAATATGCTGCACTAGCAGATAGTGAAGCTATAATAAGATATTTTAGTTAAATATTTTTCTACTATAAAGTTATTTCAAAATTTAAGTCTTAATATTCAACATTAAACTTTAGCGAGTGTGAAATTTGTAAATGAAACAAAAAATTAACATATTCTTGATATAATAAGCATAAAGATTTTGGACAAAAACTAGTTTTGAGGAACATTGAACAAAAAATTGGCATAAAACACAATAAACACTATATTTTTGAGAATAAAAATGACTTTCCTGATTTCCATATTTTAACCCCCCCCCCCATATCGTGAAATACTGAAAATTCCTAAAATGTACCATTTGTTAATTCAGGTTTCAACCATTTTAATTCATAAATTTGAAGTTAACCAAAAATATTTTTAAAGTTATTTAAAAAAATAATGCGTATTAAATTCTCAAAAATGAACGAATTTTAAAGCTCAAATACTTCGACTTTCTTTTTATAATATCAACAAATAATTTGCGTCGTTGAATTTCAAATATCTCGATGCTATTAATTTCGCATATTTAAGCCGAAAACTGTTAGCAACATAAAAGGGCACAGTTTATAATAATCGATAACAATTACCAGTCAAATTTAATCGATACAAAGTTCACTATTTACGGCAGGTGTTTCTTTTCAGAAAAGTGGATATTTTAGGAAAAAATCACGATTACATAATTTCAGATATTCTTGTAACACTTAAAAGAATAACAGGGAAAGTTTTTTTCTTCATCAATGTTAGAACATTACATGAATTGAATTTTATAATTTCTTTAGAAAAGTAAGTAAAAACCTTTAAATTCTTCTTCTTTTTTCTTTAACTTTTAACAAAATTCATTTTTATTCTAAATGTTGTACCAAAAATAAAATAACAATCCCAGAACTATTTTAAAAAAAATAACTCACAAACATGACGTAGTATTAGATTACATTTTGTATAAGAACTAATCCCCTCTTTTGGAATTTCGAATAACTTTCCAGACGATTCAAGTGTTATAAAAATTTTGTAGAGATAGTGCAGAAAACTGTTATACCTCTCTTCAAATCACTGAAACTTTACGGAAACTTGAAGTTAAACAGATTTTAATTAGTTAATATAAAAATATATCTTTTAATATAATTCGAATAGCGAAATATTTGGTAGTAGATATTATTTTAGAGTAGACCGATTTACGAATGTTCATAATATCCTATGATTGCTATTGCAATTTTCTTAAAACATAAATTAATAAGGCTTAGCATTAATTGGTAAAATCAATTAGTGCTATAAAAACTGTTTCAAATCACTTTGAGAACAATTAATGACAGCTCGTAAGGTAAATAAAATATTTTTAAGCCGTTTAAGATTTTAAAAAGTAAAAGTTACAGTTATAATTGCTCATTCATTGACAGGCAGCGTGTATATAGTATGTGTTTCAGTTTTTGTTGTGGAACGAGCTAAGCCTAAATCGGAAATATCCGTCTGTTTTTGAGTTATCTTCACGTGCGGGTTATCACATTCATATAGGATTTTTCGTGAAGGTCAAACAGAAATGTATTGTGAAAGACCCGTGTGTTTGTATGTAAAAAGTCTTTTTAGATAAGTCAAAGATTTTGGCGTGATTTGAGAAACGAATGTATGAGCTTTTACTTTCATTTTACAAGAGCTAAAGTTCTGGCATTCGCTGTTTCACTTCCATAACTTTCGATTGAATTTTTGATAGAACAAGCCACCTGAATCAGATAACACGCTACAAAAATTCTTCTTAAAATTAAATTATTTTTTTTTTGTAGAAATTTAGTAATAAAAACTAAAAGTATTTAATTATACAAAAGAGAATTCAACTCGGAAGCTATTTTAGAATCTCTAAAATTCAGAATTTATAAGGAATTTAAAATAACAAGAAAATTCCTCTCTCTTTATATATGTTGCCGTTAAAGTGTGAAATCCGTTATTTCATAGAATAACTAAGTATTTCATAAAATAACTAGACAAGTGTCAGCAAAAGTATATAAGATGAAAAATTTCATACTTTACCTAATTGTTCCATTAAATACCTAGTTATTCTACGAAATAACTAATGATAGACCGTTAAAGAGTGAAAAATCAACAATTTCAAAGTTGTTTTATAAATTAATTAATCATAAATAGCTAAAATCTCTCGAAAAAAATATTTTATCCCTATTGCGGATGATTAATTGATAAATAATAAGGAAAAGCACAGATGATATAATTTATTATTGCTCATATTGCTAACAATAGTTAAACGGAAAGGGAAAAAAAGAACATTTTGCAGAAATAGTTATTTAAACATTATCAAAAAATACACATGCTGGGAGGAAAAACTGTTAATTCATTAAAAACATTGTGTAAATTTTTTCAAACAAAATTGTAAGAGAATATTAATCTGATTTTTTTATGAAATACAAATACTTTACTTTTCATTATTTATTAGAGCAAGCTATTATTATTTTCAAGCTGTGATTACACTTTGAATTAGGGTTTAAAATTGACTAAAAGCAGTTAGAACAGATTCAAAGAACTTTCGCTAGTGCCGTATTTCATACTTTATAACGATTAAGTAATCGTTATTCTACAGAATACCTAGTTAAATCGTAGAATTCTCTCACAACACGTTTATATACTTTAACTGACTTATCTAGTTATTTCAGGAAATACCTAGTTTTTCTACGAAATAACAGATTTCACACTTTAACGGTAACATATATATTACCTTTATAAGTAATGCATAATAACAGTACCATTTTCTGGATTGCTAAAATACTTCGAACTTATTTATAATAAGAGAAATGATTTAAGTTTTATTAGAAGCAGAAGGAATTTAAGTTTATTTAAAAAATAAAAAAAATTGGAAAATCAATTTTTTTATTAGTTATCGCGAAATTATCCTTAACGTCAAAAGTTTTGAAAGTATATTTACATGAGTTTTCAAAATAAAGCAGGTATGGAAATTCCTTTTTCACGAAGTGCAATAGTTATGGAATGTAATAGTGAATGTAATAGCAACTGACTTCGTTCTAAATCGCGTAATTTTGAAAAAGTGTATAAATGGATATACAGCCGGACCCCTTTTTAACGAATTCATCGAGACCGAACATTTTGTTCGTTTATTCGGAATTATTCGTTATATTCCAAACAAAATTCAAGTTTTTTGCTCTTACTTTTTGGAAGTTCTGTAAGCAATTACACAAAAAACTTATTTATTAGGTGTACAACTTTGCTTCCGCCGTTTTGTAATAGATGGCTGTAGTGGTAAGTGGTAGTCGAAATAAATAGATCGTAGATAGCCTACAATAAGCTTAGGTATTTGTAAACATAACGCCATCGAAATATTAGTCGATTTGTTTCGGCATCATAAAGTTATTCTCGATTAAACATGTCAGCTTACGAGCCAAATTCTCGTCATTTGCGGGAGGTTTTAATTTTCTGCTTTGATATGAAGAAATCTGCGGTTGAGGCTCATAGAATGCTCTCAGATACCTATGGTGAGGCCACTATTAGTGAAAGAATGTGCCCAGAGTGGTTTCAACGCTTCAAGAACGGTGATTTTGACGTCGAAAACCAGCATGGCGGTGGAAGAGAGAAGGTTTTCGAAGATGCAAAATTGGAGGCATTACTTGATCAAGACTCGTGTCAAACGCAACAAGAATTGGCAGGATCATTAAGAGTGACGCAACAAGCCATTTCACAAGGCCTGAAAGTCATGGGAATGATTCAGAAACAAGGAAATTGGGTGCAGTACGAGTTGAAGCCGAGAGATGTTGAACGGCGTTTGTTTGCTTGTGAACAGCTGCTTGCAAGGCAAAGACGGAAGGGATTTCTGCATCGCATTTTGACTGGGGATGAAAAATGGGTTCATTACGATAATCCCAAGCTCAGAAAATCATGGGGATATCCCGGCCATGCTTCCACGTCGACGGCCAAACCAAATATTCACGGTTCCAAGGTCAAGCTCGGTATTCGGTGGGACCAGCTCGGCGTAGTGTATTATGAGTTGTTAAAACCGACTGAAACAATCGCAGGCAATCGTTATCGAACGCAATTAACGAGCATTGAAAGACAAACGGCCGCAATACAAAGAGAGACATGATAAAGTGATTTTACAGCATGACAATGCTCGACCCCGTGTTGCGAAAGTGGGCAAGACATACTTGGAAACGTTGAAATGGGAAGTCCTACCCCACCCGCCGTGTTCTCCAGAAGTTGCTCCCTCGGATTATCACTTGTTTCGATTAATGGCACGCGGCCTGGCTGAGCAGCACTTCCGGTCTTATGAAGAAGCAAAAAATTGGATCGATTCGTGGATCGCTTCAAAAGATGACCAGTTTTTTCAACGCGGGATTCGTACGCTGCCCGAAAGATGGGAGAAAGTAGTGGCCAGCGATGGACAATATTTTGAATCATAAATGTATAACCAGTTTTTTACAATAAAGCCTCGAATTTCGGAAAAAAACGGCGGAAGCAAAGTTGTACGCCTAATAGAAAATCGTCAAAATTACCTTTAAAATTTTCCTAAACGTACACATCTTCTTTTAAAGTTTCATCAAGTGCTCTTTCTTCGATAACAGAGATGCGAATTCTTTGAATGCCTCAAAATTAGAGCAGCCGAATGAACGATTCATATACATAACTGGACATTTAATATCTATAGTCATAAGTAACTCTAACAAGTAAACGAAATTAATTTTTTTGAAGCATCAATGAAAAACGCGATCCATTAAAGCCCTTGACAGTTAAAGAAAAATGGCACAAAACTCATTATAAACTGAAAGTTTCATTAAAAAGAGGAAAGTGCGTGTTGATAAACGCAGCTCTATAAAACAAGGAACCTCATATTTTTTTAAACCAAGATTTAGGACGACACCTGAGGTGGCACACTCCCTCACCTAACTTCAACACAACGAAAACGTGAAGCCATGATAGATTTGAAGTGCATCATCGTTTCTACACGGTAAGTCTCCAATGGCACGAGGATCAAATGGCATGTTGAAACGAGTCCATAATCACGATCTCTACGCTATCGAGGCCAGTAAGGAAATTTAAAAAGAGAGCTTTTATTAAGTGTTTAACTCTTATCAGTATTATACTTTCTTCAAATTATGCATAATTAATTTTTGTTTCCTTTTAAATTTAATTGCAGCAGCCTCTAGATTAATTATGTGGATTCACAGTTACTAATCGTTGGTGACTTGTTATAGAATTTTTAACAACGTACTAAAAGAAATATCCATTTACTTATATTAAAATATGTATTAGAACACATGTATAATTATCATTATATGATAATTATTTGTATGATTGTTCTTGATACTAAAAATTCTAGTTAATTTAACGCGGTAAACCTCCGCACCACCTTGGTGCAATTGATTGATTTTTTGTTCTTCAAGTATCTGAAATCAATCGATTGACTGGGGGAAAAAGAGCATACAAAAAATTTTTTCCCCTTTCTAACCAGTTTCAAACTCATCAAATTATCATTTTTTTTAAAAAAAATATGTATAGTTAAAACTTATTTATTTCCGTAAAAACTTCAATTGTAATAAATTGATTGTAAATCTATTTTTTGTGCAGTATTTATTAATGAATAAAGTGCATTTGCCTTTTTTTTTAAAAATTCGAAATTAACATTTTTATTGTTTGCATCCTTTTGAATACCCTAAATTTGCTTGAGGTTTATTTAATTGTAGGTAGTTATAAACTAGTGTATGTTTTTAGGTTCATAAATCTGATGTAATTAAAATTTATTCAGTTGTTTTTAGTTTTAGTTTAATAATAATCTCTGATGTATTGGTAAGCAAGAATGAAAATAGAACAACCACACACGAGAAAAAATAGTTAAAAACAGACAAACAAATAATTAATTTGTTAATCATATGTATATGATGTAATTATAGCAATGAAACATAATTATGGTTTTTCTTTTTGCACAATGTCTGGCAATTTTTTGGTGATTTTTATGCACTGCAAATTCTAAATAATGAAAAAAAAAGTAGAATGAAAAAATATCTCAAAAAACAAAGACGGAAAGAACAATAAATATTCTTAAATTACAATTAAATACCTCATGTATATTTAAAGTTTTTTCTTTTGTTCAATTGCTTCTAGAACGAGTATTAACAAATATCATTTCTAAACTTAATTCCATGAACGATTAATGACTTGGATTTTCATATTCTTTTCGTTAAGCCTAACCTTGTGTATAATTAATTCGTCCACAACGCAATTAGTGATTCGTAGAAGCATGCATTATGTATAATTTAAAACCTAAAGCAGTTAGCCTAAACAAGTCAAAAACCATTAGATACTATGTGTGCACAATTTTGAAAATAAAATACGAAACATCTCGAATAAAATTTTTTTTCTATTGCAGTTAAATACGTTTATAGCTCATAAAAGACAACGAATTGATCAACAAAATCAAAGCCAAAAAAACCCAAATAATTGAGCAATTCCACATTGAATGTTAAGTCAATAATTGGTGACTCCTCATTTGATGGCGGCGAAGCATGCTTGTATACATTATTCATAGGAGTGATGAATATTCCCAATCTCATTTTGCGATTTTCTTCCAGACATTTGTCATACGTTTCTACATGGTATACGGCAATATGGATTGACCATATCTGGGGCCTACCACACATGACTCATACCTAATTGATTCTCGAAAGTCCTGGTGAACTTGCTGTCCACACAAGGAGGTCTTGCCGCAAGGAAGTAATCTAAATATAACTGTACATATCCGGATATTATTTTGTTGGAAAATGAACCCAAATGGCATGCTGGGAAGAATAGCTTAAACGGGTTAAAAATGTCACCACAATATCATTGAATTACAATGGTTGCATATATACGGTTTAACAAGAGGTTGCCTGATCTTGTATATAAGACATAGCTTTCTTCATCATCAACTAGAGAGAATGGCTATATTGTGGAACAACTGGTCCTGTGCTTTATCTAAATTCAATCTCATTATCCATTTGCAAGAAATCATAAGTAATATACGATTTTTTAACTACCTAAAATCGTATATATTTCAAGACACCCATCCGGTATAGTGGATCACAACGCTGACCCCTGCTGTGCTTTAAGGCCTGCATTTGAATCCTGAAGAAGGCATGTATATTTATGATTGTATAGTGCCTTAGCGGCATTGGGGTTGCCGTCGAATTGCAAGTCCTCTAATGAGGTTGGTGGAAGAGGGAAATAGGTGGGAGACTTTGACACCCTCAAAGTTCCCCCCTCAAAATTTGATGGAACCGAACAAAATCGTACGGCCATCTGAATGGTGCTAAAAATTTTCCCCCTTTCTGAGATGAATTTCATGGGCCTTGATCTGATGTTACTGTCGATCAGGTGGCATAAGTAACAATATATATTTAGACTACCAACTTCAATATTATTGCAAATAAATAAGCATTATTTGAAAAAATTTAAGAAAAATACCATTTCTAAAATCTTTTTTTTTTTTTGAATAACCATATTTCTTTACTCATTGAAAAATTAATAAACGTTGCAAGATAATTTCTAATTCTGGTATTTTAGCTCAGTTCGAATGAAATTTGGAAATTTCAAAATATTAAACTTTCTATTTTTTTTCTGCAATATATATTTTATTGAAAAAATCAGATCGTACCAGGAACTTTAGGTATTGATAAGAATTGTAAAATCATGAGTTTACTGTTTAAGCATTTATGCCACACCTTTGAGTAAGTAAAAACTTATTTTTAAATACTTCCAAAGAAGAAAACTCAATTTTTTTTTCCATTTTAAAATGCACCTCAGGCGCTTTATTTTAACAAAATTACTATAACACTAGAATAATCTTATGAAAATTTTCTTTTAAAAGATAATAATATAAATTTCCAGAAAGAACCAAGGAACACAATTATTATTTTTTTGTAGAAATTCTCTTTGTGATATAACATGTCATTTTGAAATGCTCTCGCCTTAAACAGTTTAACAGAAATTCCCAAGGGATGAAAACTGTATGCGAATCTAATGTATATTCCCAATTTTCTCGCTTTTAAAGAAAATATTTCATTTCTTATCATTTCGAGTAAATACATTTTCTATTAGAAACTGCACAATTCTGAAGCTCAGAATTAATGCATTTTCCAAGAGCAAAGCTCATTCATTTTAAGAGCATAATAAATAAACTATTTGTTAGGTGAGCGTTGGAAAATTCTTCCTGTGAAGGAAAACAATGATAAAAGTTCCTTTATAGTACAACAATCAGAGCGAAAATACATTTTCATGAATGTAAATGCATTTATAAATATATTGTTATGTATGAAAGGACTTAAACTATATTTACAAAGAGTGTTCTACATTATCCTCATCTTAGCTTCCTTTTCGGTTATCATTATAAAAGTTTTATCACTGAAAATTTAAAAATATGCTCAAT
>BMAO01011597.1:0-21973 GCA_019973975.1 Trichonephila clavata | reverse complement strand
TAATGTGTGCTTAGCTTCATGGCCAATAAAGTGGTATAATTTTTATTTGTAATAAGTATCGTAATGAGTAAAATATAGAGATAAAAACAATATTTATTCATTATAATATAATATAAAATAATTTAATTTTAAAAATTTTTTTTTAAATCGAACTGTTTTGCTTCACATTAATTGTGAGATTATTATACATATTGGAATATCTATTGAAAAGTTAATATACGCTTCTGAGTTATTCACATTAACCTGTTTCTTACATTTACAGTCAGTAAAAAGAATTTCTCACGAATGCATAATGGTTAACCAAAAAAAATTAGTTGAAGCAAAGACACTCGAATACTATTCCACAATTCTGTTAGGGAATTTCCAATAAGAATCAGACTTTGCATCATTAGGCCATCAGTAAAGTTCCAACTTTTTGATATATTTTAGCATACCTACAAATTTTTGTGTTCAAATATCGAAGATCTATCTTGTACGTCGGAGCTCTAATTAATGCACAATTTTCAATAGTATTTCATTTCTTTTAAGTTTCTTAAATGTGTCAGAATATCTTATTTAATATAGCAGAGAACATTTTTGAAAATTAATTGTTGAAATTTGAAGTACTTTTTTTAAAGTGTTGATTCATTAAAAAATTTGAAAATAAAGATTTCTAGATGTTAAACGTAAAGGTTTCTAGATTAGCAAATCAAGGGGGAAAAAAGGAAATTTTGTATTAAAACCCTTTCTTTACTCCAAACATAATTTTTATAGTTGATTTATGGTGCCTCGCTTTTTTTAAAAATAATCATTTAAATATAATTTATGTCCCTGGAAAACATTAAATTTTCAATATGGTATGTTATACAGCTCTTTAAATCAACTCAGTTCTAACTAACTAAACGCTACGTATTTCTTCAATTCAGTTGACAAATGTATTTTTAAAATGTAGCTCGACTAACATACATTATTAACTTTAAAAGAATATCATTTGTTTATTCATAAACAATATCATTAATATGCTTCATGCGTTATTAAATAATGAGTTGATTAAAATATCCTGATGTTTCATTGAATCTGCTAATTTAAAATTTAATGCATATCATTTGAAGTTAAATAATTAAATGAAAACCTATTATTGAATGAAAACTTCATTTTCCAATTTAACAAAACCAATCTTTGAGCAAGTCATATTAGGATTTTAATCAGTTGCAACGGAAATAAATTTTAACTCTATATTGAGAATTGTTAGATAATTACTACAACTTCAAGAGCACTTTCGTTCTTTTTTTGGTGTATTTGCTAATTTTAATGGTTGCTCATGTATTTCGTTCTCTTTCAAAGAACATGCAAAATAAGTACAAATCTGGCAGACTACTTTATATCATTTGCTTTTTTTGAACGAATTGAGATACAGTTACAGATATAAATGTAGTAGTAAAGCTGTATCGGAAATACTGGCACTCATTTTTAAAATCCTGTGTGTCTTCACCTATATTACTACTTATTTACTAATTTAAGTAAAAATTTATTCATTATTGAACTTGAAAGAAACTGAGAGCAAGTTTTAACATGATAGTTTTAGTAAACTCTCCACCAGAAAATGTTTTTGATTGCTTACATATCATTGAGCAATTTCAGAGCTATCTTTTAAAACATTGTTAATGGTTTTTGCAAATTTTGGAAATATATTATAAATCATTTGAATTTTATCTACTTTTAACAGTTGAGAAATTAGTTCTTTTATTCCTCAGTATTTTATGGCAATTTTTTTATTTTGATTTTCAAAATGTTGTTTAATAGCTGATGCGCAACATTATTAATTTCAAAACACATTACAAAAGCTTTTATCTTCATGCCTAATGAAGCCATTATCAGCATTAAAATATTAACAAAGCATTGATCGTCTTTAATTCCTACTTTTTTACAAGTAACATTTGGGCAGTGGGATTTTTAAATTTTTCCTATTTAATTTGAAATACAATTTTTCCGTCAGTTCGAGACTCCACCCATAGACAAATATAAAAAGAATTTCTTCTGAAAAGCTAAAAGCGTCATATTTCACTTATTTGCTATGTGGTGGCACATGTAATATTTTTTTCTTTAAACTCGTACAGTATTTTCCGTGAAACATAAATTTCTCTATCTATAAAAAAGTAGCTTAACTAATTTTATTGCCATTCATACTTTTTTAAGTTTGTCTTACGTGTGAAATCTGGAACGCATGACTTATAATTTCGGTCTATGTTCTATAAGATACAAAAGATATAAGCAAAAAATTTCTCCTATTAATCTAAATCACATACTCCTAAATTTCTGATTTCGATTTTTGCAGTAAGACATACTACAGTATCCCACTGCAATTCTGAATCTTTTCAAAAAATTACTTTTTGTACATTAGTCTTCCAAGAAATACGTAATCATTGCTGAACTCATTTCTAATCTAACATGTCTTTTACTTAAATAAGGACAATATCCCTCATAACACTCTTGACAAATGCACTCATGGGATCTCGTAGACTCAATAAGGTATCATATGTAAATTACATTCTGTGGTCTACCTATCGATTATATTTTTGGCAACTGTAATTTTGTTTATAAATAGGATCAATGGTAAGTACAAACGGAAATGCTGTTAAAATCATTTTAAAATTAGTTATCTAGATTTATGATTCTTTTCTTTTCTTCTGCTGGTTTTTGTAAGATTTAAAACTCCATTTCTCCAATGCCTTTGAATATTGGTGCTATCCGGAATAAAATTTCGTATGAATTTTTGATATAACAACCATGTTTCATTTTGTATTACTATTCAGTATCATTCTAATGTGAATATATATATTGTTATTTAATTTTTATGTGAAATTTTGGTGAACAAAATTCAAATGGTGGAAATGAAATTTATCTTTTCTGTATATCATTAGGAGGATTAATTTCGATGCATTATAATGTTGCTGTCGCTAATTATTAACGAAATATTCAATTATCTCCATGTATAATCAAACGTTATTAGTAAACAATATTTCGTAACAAAGACATACTTCCGTTATTATATATCGTTCGTTTTGTATTAGAATAATGTCGTGCTGTACGGTTGTTTGTGATATATAGGAAAATAATTAAAAATAAAAAAATTTAAAAAAAGGTTATTTATAAATATAGTGTCCAGAAACTCAATTTTAAGCAAGGGCCAGGTTGAAAAGAAGGATCGTATCAGTGTTAGGAAAATAAAAACAATAATTCCATATCACTTGGTTAAGTAAAGGTCAGCATATTTTTTAAAATGTAGAAAATGACATTCCTAATTACATCAAGTACTGTGACCACAAAACTCACAGATTTACTCTGATTTTTTTCACTAACGTGATCTTACAAAGCTGTGCTAATAATCACAGCCTCAAATCGAGCAAAACACAAAGATAATTTAGTTAAATTGAACGCAGAGTGTTTGAATCGGGGTTTGTGTGGAAAAGATATCACCTGAATTTCACTTTACATGAAATAAAAAAAAAATATATGCAGACAACCCAAGCAAGTTACTCAAAGATGGCCAATTTATTTAATGTTCCAAAATAGAACAACATATTTTTTCTTTTATATCCATAACAATCTTAGTCAAATTTTGTATTTGCGAAGTATCTTCATTTTAAAAACACTTCTGTGGACACCCTTCAACTCATCATTAGCTATTGTGACCATAAGTTACACTATTTTACAGTAATTATTTCGTTAACATGAGCTTACATAACCGTACTATTAACCACAGTCACAAGTTAATGAAAATACTATGAAGGGTTTGTTAAAATTAATGTAGCTTGCCTAGGCTTAAGAAAATGCTGTCATATAAATATGAATTTTCATGAAAGGAGAAATATTACTCATTATCCTTGGCAAGTTATTTCAAAATATGATCCATTTAGTTAAGATTCCAAAACGGTACAGTATTTACTACTTTTTAACCGTAACAACATTCTCTTTTTTTTCTTTTAAAAAACGCCTTCATTTAAAAAAAATAAACTCAATCTTTGGTTTGTAACTCAAATCAAGCAATACATTTTAGAAAAAACGGAAAACATTTATTTTTATACTTTAATAGATTAAATGTTCGAGGTGTTTTCCTTCTATACGAATACATGCTCTATTTCTTTTTAAAAGTGATCGCTTGATGAGTCCCGTGAGTAACTAGCTAAATTTTACATTATTTCTTACACTGTGTTTCTGCAGTCCTTTGGTGCAGTTAGGTCATATTTTTAATTGATTTAAAAGAAGTATATATATATATATATATATATATATATATATATATATATATATATATATATATATATATATATATGATGTGTGTGTGTGTGAACACCAGATAAAATAAAACAATTTATCTATCTATATTTTTATATTTTCAGTTACTAAAACTTTGATTTTTTGCATTAAACATGTCATGTCAGGCGTAACTTGTAACAATAATATAAATTATAGTTTAAAAAAAACTAAAAAACACACTTTTGTACTGAATCGAACTAAAAAGAAAGCGAGTTAATAAAACATGGTAATCTAAGTGTCAATCGTATAATACCTCTTAAACGTATTGCTATAATGTTAATTCATATCATCACTTCTAAACGCGTATTACTTTATAATAAACGTAAAAATATACTTCCATTTAAAAGGTTTACTTCGATTAAATCAGAAAGTTTTGTTTTTACTTTCAGAGTTCAAGGTCAGCTGAAGTGCAGAATCAGTTGTTTCAGTAAAAGAATTTTGAAAAACAGAATGTGTCTGAGTTCAGCAGTTAGAACATAGATTATTTTTTCCCCACAAGCACGAGTTTCTTTTTTTATTCCTGTTTTCAGAAAAACTGGACAATTGTTTATATTATGGTAAGAATTGGTGACGCACCCACTCTACCCTTTCTCGCATAAAGAATACTTTTTTTGCTTATTTTAATTCAATTAACCACAATCATGTTTTCAATTTTAGGGCTATGCCTTAGTCTTTTATTCGACAAATCTGGAATTAGTTGCCAAATTTGGAAATGGTAAATGGAATTAGTCGCCAAATCTAGAAATCCTTATTCCTGAGGATCCTAATCAGGACAATGGAACCAAATTATGAAATTATTGTATTGCATCGGTCCTTGACAAGTGTGCAAAATTTCGAATTAATTTGACCTTTTAAAGTTGATAAAAATCGCGTTCTAAGATTCCGTTACATGCAAGTGAAACTTATAAAAGCGTGTTAAAAATGAATTATTTAAAATATATTCAAGTACAACTAGTCTGTAGCAATTTCGTACTATTTACCTATCACTCATTTCCATGTAGTTTCCCTTTTAAAACAATATTTGTTTTTTGTAATTGTTTTACTTAGAACAAAAATATATCTCAACTTAATTTTAAGAAAAAGATAAATAGGGAAAATAGTAGAAATTGGATTTATGTTTCACATTATAGGTTCATCAAACAACGGGTATTGTTTTCCTTCGTCTATTTCAGAAATTTCTGCCTATGGATTTTCTACTGTTTTCGTTTTCCTTTTTTACCTAGAAAACACATTTAGAACACTTTGAATCCATCATCCGATGCGTCGAGTGAAGACAAAGATCTTCCTTATGTTATTCATCTGTCTTTTGATTTATTAGCTTCCACGAAATGTTCCAAAGAAAGTGGAAACTAAAATATTGTTTGTTGAAGCTATTTTTGTTTGCTTGTTTCTAACTAAATGCTTCTGTTCATTTCTTTTATCAGAATCAAGATTAAAAAATTTTCTGTGTTATAAAGAAAATGCTAAAATAAATTGCGAAGAACATAATTCGTAGAAACAAAGGATTACAGGACATTAGAATGATGCCAACTAAATATGTTTAGCATTTCTAAGCTCAGAAAATGGTTCACTGCTTTATATGACATTTTTAATGCTTTCTTTATTTTAGATTTATATCTCTTTGTTTATAATATTTGATGATTAATAACACTGACGTTATTTTTATTTTCAATCAAATACATAATTTTGCTGGAAGAATTAAAAACTATACATGGGGACTATATAAAAATTAATTATCTTATTTTTCTAATAAGTTTGCTTATAAAATGAATGTAATAAAAACACACACACGAAATGTTGCCCAATATTTCGTTTATTAAGGGTGTTATTTTATTTAAAGCCATGCCTCTTTTCACAAGTGTTATTTTTAATCATGACGAAGTTAATTTTTTTGTGTACTAATTAGCAATCATATATTACTTCTTTGATTGATTTAAAAAAATTATTAAAATAATTTTTTTCTTTGTTATCGCTCAAGAGTTTTCGGTATTTTAGGTAAATGATAGTGTTTCTTCTTCTATATCTTAATGATTTCAATGCGGTATACCGACCATGAAATCTGATTCTCTTCATGTATCCAAATACTTAAACTATTACGACATATACTTTTTAAAAGCACGAATGTTTTTACTTTACTTGTGATACAAATTTCTGCTTAACTTCCCTTAGAATAAATTAAATCTGCAAAAAAGATGAATACATTTCTAAGAAAGTTATTTACTAAAAATTTATGCAAGTTTCTTCAAAATAATTTCCTGCATTCAGTTTGAATATTAATATTAATATTAAATATTTCGTCTTCCTTATTCTTTATGAGTGTGATTTATACTGACTTCCCTAAATTGAGTGCCATGACATTTATTTCAAAATTAAAAGAAAATATGAATAATGAAATTGGATGTAAAAAAAAAGAAAACTTCAGTGAGAAATTATTTTATTTCCTACTGATAAGCAGATTAGTTTCGCTATTCTATTGTAGAAATTGTTTATGTAAAGAAGCTATCACACTTAATTATAATATGTTTTTCCCTCTAAAAATGATTACAGATTACATTTTGAACTTCATTCCTAGTCTTTTAAATCAAACACGAATTAAATGAAACCGAGTGTACAGCTACCTAATGTTAATATTGACCTTCGTACTATTTTATAATTCACGCTGTGATAGAATTTCCTCTGTTAAGTGTTCGTAGAACTCTAAATAATAAAATTTTATTCCATATAATGTGTTTTTTTAAGGAGACACATTAGGATTCAATTGACAAAAATCGATCAAAAATCAAATCTAATTTTTTAGCCTTAATTTTTTTAATGTACTTTTTTACGTACAAAATTTGAAAGTTCTAAGTTTAAAAAACACAAAGATGTGATAACTTTTACGATTTTTTTATTCACATCCCAATGGTAAATCAAAACTTTAAACTGACTTATCTTGGAAAGGTAAAATAACAAGTTTGTCTTCTTTTAAAATGATAATGCTCATTTTTCTATTTTGCCTAATACTTGGAAATTTTTTCACTTGATGTTTATAGTACGTGACATTAAATTTGGTATGCATTTTTCAAACAAAACTTTACATTTAAAAAAAATTGAATTTAGAGATTACACATTTTTTAAGGAATTTTCAATAAGCATTCAAAAAAGAAATATTGTACGAATACCAATCACGTTATCGCCAAAACCATTCTATTTTTGTTATGTATTGTTTGACGTACTTGTAAATGAAAAAAAACATGTACGTTAATTTTTGGAGAAGGAGTAGCATTTTAAATCTCCCTCGTAAGTCTAAGCTTCTCTCTTAAAAAAATAAATCATTAGCTATTTATGAAATTTTGAGCAGAAAATCTGCAGTTCATCATACGTACACATAGGAGGCAACCAGAAAATTATGAAAATCATTAAATTAAAAAAAGTTTGTCTAAATCGTACCATGGTTTTAAACCCAAAATATAATCCTTACAACGAATATCTAGGTTAAATTCAACAAAATCACTGGGGCGTTTTAAGTCTTAACTGAAAGTTCCCTAAGGCGTTTGAAAAGCATTTTCCTTGGGTATTTGTGCAATTAGAGTATTTACAGAACGCCTTTGAGAAATATAAAAACATATTCCATGATTTCATTTTCCAGAATTATAAATTTTATTTATTGAGTTAAGTTTATTTTTCTTTCCGCTTTTGTTTCCGTTCAATTTTCAGTGTTTCCTTAAAATAATTTTTTCTCCTTTGACGTGTTTTAGATATCACTGTGATATATTGAATATTATTTTACACACATGACACTGATTTTAAAGGCGTTAACGTAACTTTTGGATAAAAAAAGTATAACGAAAGTGCCAATGTTGTTGTGCGTGTGTGAATACTGTTTTGCATCTTATTCATTTAATATTACTTAAACCATATCGGAATGTAAATTGAAGAATGCACTTTCAAAAGAGAAAATTACTTGTAATTTTCACAGAAGCTTAGAAAAAATACTAACTTATAATAAAACCAATCATTTAAGTAATTGAATAAAAAGAAATAAAACAGGAGCTGTTCTCAGTCACGACTTTGATTCTTAAATTATTCAAAAAAGAAATTTCTCTGAATAGCTTTTGATTCGTTCAAAAATATTATTTTCATAGAATGAATAGAATTTTAAACCTAAACCTTAGATTCGCGATTTATTTCGGAATGAATTCTCATTGGTGAAAGTTCTTTGGACATTCATTTTCGGTCGGCTTCTAAAGCGAGGATGATTCTTCTACAATTTCCATTTCGGGGGATATCCGGTGGCTATTCTTCCGGAAGTCTCATCCCTTACTGCTTTTCAAAATTCTGAAAGTAATAACTCAGGGTTTTTAGCTAACAATCTTTGACATGATTGAAGATATATTTTAACTTAGGATGCGAGGATATTTTTTCCTTTTAAAGTTCTCTAGTAATTTTGTGATTTTAATTGGAATCTGAAATTAATAATGTATAATCATACTCAGGGCATATGAAAACATTGAAACAACTATTGATTAATAAATTAGAAACACAAAGAAATGCTTAAAAATGTTTTCAAGTGTATTATTTCACTAAAATGTGAATAAATTAATTTTCTAAAACACTTTTCATTGTTGTATTTTCTATTTTAAAATGTAAATAATATTATTAGAATAACTCATCAACATATTTATTGCTCTTATTTAAAAATATTTAAACATACAAAATAAAATTTAAAAGAATAGGTTAGTCTTTCCTAGAAAAATTGAAACTGTTACCTAAAAGGTTTGCTTGTGAGCTCTATCAAAAAAGTAGATCTTGTAAACTCAGTTTTACGCTGTTTAATTTCCCATATTGAGGTACATATCATTCGGAATTTGATATGTATTTGATATATATGGAAATTTAATATGTTTAAAATCTTTAAGTGTTGATTATTTATTGGTGATTTATATGAATTGAGGGAGAAAAACAATAATTTGAAAATAAAATCTAAAAAAATCGGAAAATCTATTAAATACACTAATTGTTCTTCTATTAAAACATTTCAGTTGTAATCCTTAATTTACTAGTTTCTTTAGTGTACCTACATATTATTCTTAATATCAGATTTTATATTCATTTTTAAATCTTCTTTATGAATTAATTTTTTTTAATTTTCTATTATAATATTATTTATTTATTTCTTACTTTTAAATTTGATTTTTTAATAAAATTGTAGACTGAGTATTTCTAAGCGTTGAAAAAAATCCACAGGGCTGATTACGTATTATTATGCAGCAGTATAAAAATAAAATAAGTAAAGGACTAATGACCGGAATATTATTTGAGTATAAAAGATATATATTTATCATTTGTCAAATTCTACAGCAATACACCATTAGTGTAATTTTTTAAGTTTCTATTTTAGTTATCTTTTAAAAATTAACTCTTTAATTTCTGGGTTCTTACACTTTGTAGCAGTATTTCACCTTTTTCTTTTGTGTTCAAATATATGCTTTTTATGAACCAACTTCTAACAAATGATTAGATAATGCAGGCTCCGTTTTATAATAGAGTAGTAACTCTGTGTTCGTGAGTGATACTATAAAAAAGAATTAATTAAATTGAATAAGCGTGCATAATTTCTAGTAGTATTTTTAAGGTATATAAGTAAATCGAACACACACACACACAGTATATATATATATATATATATACAAAATATCATATGGGTGCTATTTTAATATGGAGTATACATTGTAAATATATATATATATATATATATATATATGAGGTTATGGCACGGAGTTCTAGAGGTATTTAAATATTGACGACACTGCTTTTGACTAAGACTAACGTTTAATGTGGATACTTGTTACAGGATTACACACTACTACACAGATATATGATTAATAACGTTTAGACAATCTGCTTGCTCTCAACAATAGTTTCTCAGTCTCTTCACACTTATCCTACCACAGTTCACAATGGTAACACACGTAGTTCAACGATGTTTATGGAATTCAGGTGAAGCACATGAGTGACCTTCGCGTCACACCATTTCTAGCATAGGATAGCTGGTCCCTTCTCGGCCAGTACCCGGTTGTTTTCTTTCTCAGCAGAGCGTTGGTTCTCAGACCTCCTCGTCGAGACCTCTCGCTCCCTCATCTCTCCCTCTGGTTAGTTCGCTCGCTGGTAGCTCGCGTTGCCAGTGCCGTCTATGTGGAAATTCCTATATATATATATATATATATATATATATATATATATATCACTCATAATTTTCTGAACTAAATGTCATTAATTTGATTCATTAAGGTGAAATAATAGATTTATATTCTTTTTTTTTTAGAAAAATAATGAAAGACTGTTTTTTTGAAAGAATTGATTTATAGAAAATGCATACTGCTCGCTTACAAAAAATAATTTTAGTTTTAACCTTACTTTTCTAATATGTAGGGAAAAAAAGATATTAATTTTCGAAAAGAGAACCAATTACATTGATTTTGACGTTACCGTCAAATGATTTCATTTTAGCTCATTTATAAGAAATAAAATAAAATTTTTATACTATAAATTACGCAGATCTAAGATTAATTTACTTGTGTGTTCCTTTTTTCTCCCTTTTTCTCTCTCTTTTTTACAAAAAGTGATGTGTGTTTTTAAATTACATAAAAAATTATTTGTAATGTTTTATACAATTAAAAATATATAGATTTTATAACAAGAATTAATATGTATTTAATAAAGGAAAAGCTTGTAATTGTTTATTTTTGGGGTTTCAGATTAATATTTATTACTTAAATTCTTCATTGCCTTTCTCACATTTCTCATCATGTCATAAGATAATTTTTACTTTCGAAATATCATAATACAGGTATTTCAGGGCTCAATGGTATTTCTCTGCAATCGGAAATTTGTTAAATAATGCAGAAAATACACTTTACGGAATGCTATCAACTATCACGATTTTGGCTTGATTTGTTTAAAGGTATTAATACTGTTTCTTTTTAATTCGAAAGAAGTAACCGCGCAATTACTACCTTATAAATATTCTTTTACTTGCCTTTCCTTTTTTCTTTTAATATAAATTCTAACATAAAGCTAAAAAATACAAGCCCTTTTGGAGTTAATAATTTAAATACTTAATTAATTTTGTTTTAAGTTTATTTTAATCAGCATATTAGCAGATTGTTTGCTGGAAACCAATTTTTTTATTTACTAACCTCATTTAACTTATGTTCTTTAAGTGCATTTTATTTGAAATATTTTTAGACACTATTATCTATTTAACGGACATTCCTATTAGATTGCCATTCTATTACCATTTTCTTAAACTAAACCCCGTAAGTTGTGTGCCCGTACAACGTATGGGCCATCGAAAGCTGACCGCAACTGATTTGCTTGTACGCTGGACAGGCATTGATATTTTCTTTGATTCGCATTTATTTATAATTCTTGTGGAGTATTATTAAGAGCTAGAATTTTTAAGAGGTTATGTTGCTTTTCAATACCATTTTTTTGTTTTATTCGGTGAAGGTGGGAATTCGTATGTTGTGTTCTTTAGTTAAAAACAATAAGAAAATGTGACCTTTCCTGAAGTATTTTGGGTAAGAAATGATAGTTTAAGGAGTTAAAAAAACGAACCTTATACCTTGCACTTCTTGATTAAACATTGAAATGTATGATGAGTTTCCTTATTTAAAGTTATTTTCATAATTCTATGAAAATATATTTTAAACTTTTCTGTGAAAAATATTTGAGTCAAATATATAGAGAAATTTTTTTCAAATTAGAATGATAAAGCTAATCAAACCAGTGTGTGAAATGTATAATGCGTTACTGTGTGAAATAAATGAGACAAGGAAATACTCTTATACAAATTTATCAATTATCTTCTAATTGATAAATCAAGTTTTTTTGTTTGAACAATTAACATTTAATTATATTTTGAAGTTAATTATTATACATTTTGGCATATCTTTTAAAAATGAAACTAGCTGTGTTACTTTTTGGTACCATAGTCTGCAAAAAACTTATGTAAATCATTAAATTCTGCGAACAACTTTAGATGAAAATGAGAAAATATATTTGAAAAAAAAAGTTCTTATACTAACACCTATTGCGTAATTAGAAGTGTGTATATGGCTAGAAGCAATTCTCTGTTAGACTGTTATTGTGCTTCACAAGTATATCTGGATTATACATGAATGTCTTGCGTTCTCATTCGTTTATCTTCAGCGTCTTCTAGAAGGACTCAACGTTCAATAATTATTTCTTGCACATAATTAGCAAATGATTTAATAAACACTTTAAATCCATGATACTGCTTTCCTGGACATTCTTATCTTTCATCGGATCTTAATCCAATAATCCTCCGTCCTGTAGATGAAGGAATGGGTCCTGTGATGCTAAACATGTAGCAATAGTTCGATTGCTGTGTTCAACGAGTGTTTTTATATATCTGTTCACCTATATATATCTACACACGCATAAACATATTTAAAAACACATCCACATGCATATATAAACAGATATACAAATATATTTATACACATAAGTGCATACATATGCATACACATATGTGCATATATATATGTATGCAAATATGTGCATATATATGTATACACATATGTACATATATATGCATACATATACTTGCATGCATATGTTATTGTTATTGTTGCAATATAACGTGTATTTACAGCTGGCTCCATATTGAATAAACCTTCGAATGCATCGTAATTTTATTTCACTGCATGCCTCTGTGGGCCAATATTCTTCAGACTTTGATCCAGAAGTACATGTTGTATTTTTGCTTGCATCCAATTTAAAATCTAGAGTTTAATATTTTTCAAAAACCTTCATTCTACATCGGTCGTGTAGATGAAATAATTCATTAACATTGCTGTGAATTTTCTTTTGAATTAAAAAAACAAATCTCGGGGAACTATAATTAATAAAATCATAGAGCTCCACTACTTCTCATTCAATATATATAAGTTAAAGAAAGAGCAGATCTGTTTGTGAAAAAAGGTATAAATGTTTGTTTTTTTATTTAACAGGGTGTTTTTTCTTTGGATTCCCTTGGGAGAAATAAACGAGAAAATTTTATATTGGGTGTGAAAATGGGATTGGCAATTAATTTGAAGGATAGACACAGGTAAAGTATTAAAAAGTATTTGAATAAGTTTAGTCGTAAACCACGCAAAGAGGATGCGGATAAATTCAGATTAAAAGTAAAACTTATATATATATACATATATATACATATATATATACATATATATACATATATATATACATATATATATATATATACTAAGCCAAATACTTCAGCTGAATAAGCATTCTAACAAATACCCTATGCGCTATTTTTAAAACAGTTATTATGAATAAATTGCCCTACAATTTTGTTTCTCGGACCTAGACCATAAGATATAACATAGAGGTTATGTTTTCTGCTATATCGGATGACCAGGAGACTCATGTCATGATCACAAATTTGTTTACTTATGCATTTTTGCGTGTTTTTGGTTTTGTCATGTTTTAACTTAAATTTGTATTTTTAGTTTTGATGAGCATTGTTCCTTGACGAGTGGCATGATGTAAGAGGGTTGTTTTCTTATTCTACCATACGAAGTAACAACGATATATAACAAGTAAAAAGGACAAAAAGGTTGTTTTCTTGAATTCTCGAAAATAAAAAAAAATTATTATTGCAGTTTTTCTGCAATAACAGGTCATCTCTGTTATAAATAAATAAAATTTAATAGACATTCAGATTGCATGTGATGATTAAATAAAAGCATGGAGATTAATTACTACATAAAATGTTCGATTATATCGGTTGCTCCTTGCGTTCGATTGCATTCTGGATGGGTAAAAAATACACACACAATTTCTTTTCGTAAAAGTTAGTTAAGAGTTAAGTTCACGGTTTCAAGCACAAAAATAAGAAGTGGAAGAATAAGTTCCAACAGTGTGTATAACAGAATGTTTTCCTTCCCAAGAATTGGTGATGGAATCAGACATATTCAAGTAACAGAAACGTGGTTTTGCAGCCGATAGATTCAGGAATGAAATACTGGACAGCAATTGCTTGAGCTTCGTCGCAATATTACTTAGCATAACTTTGAATCATACCCCATAATTTTCGCAATGTGGCTTCCATTTTCAAATAAGAATATAATTGTTTCATTACACTTAAACTTTGATTAACAATTGACAAATTTTGTTACAATTATTTATGAATAATATCAGTTACCGAAAACAAAAAATCTAACATCATTAAAGGAATTAAAATATGTATCTACTGTTTATATAAATCTACATTTTGTCCAATTGTCATTACATTGTTATGCCCTAACAACTGGAAGAAGTTGAGTTGATTGTACAATGTTTTTATTTCAAAATACATTAAAAATGAAAAATAAATCACAGGGATTTATCTTTAAATAGCGTAACTGTAGATGAATGATAACCTTAAAATGGGGGAGTGAGTGAATGAATATTAACGATTCAACAACGACAACACTCACTGAAATGCTAACTTAAGTGCATGGCAAAAAAAAGACATGGGGCATTAAGTTCTAAAATGATATTAAAATTTCCCAAATTTAAGAAATAGAAGGAATTATATTTAATTATATAATTAAACTCCTGAGAAAATTTTTAAAAGAGGGTGTTCAAGGAGAACTTCTTAGTCTTTAAAATATAGGGGTCACTCTTAATTAATATGATTTAGTGCGACTGAACTGTGATACTTTTTCATACAGTCCTTCAACACTTTATCCAGACAGAATCCATTAAGGACAAAAAGAGATTTCAATATAAGCTGTTAAGTGCACTTATGCAAATTTTTAGTGCTAAATTAACTCGTTCCGGCTACATGTTAATAGTATATTTTATAATTAATTATTATTCTTTATTTTAGTCTAGATTTTTTGCTTCCATCTAAGTTCGGTGATGAACAATTAGATTTATCACAGAAAAATGTGAGAGTGCACTTTGCTTTATATAGAATATTAGAAATTAGTGCTTTTAAAGCAAATATTTAAATGCACTGTTAAGACAGAAGACTGAAAAGTAAGTTACTGGCCCTTTGGATTTGATTTAGAAGATTTTGTCAATTCCTTAAATAAATATGTATGATATAATAAATAATTTGTCGGTTCACGGTAGCATTACATGTCTGCTGTTCAATATAATGACTAAGTGTATTACGAGGTTGAGAAGTGGAATGAGTAAAATTATTCACATCGGTGAAGGTCTGATTTAGAGATGTAAGTCGAAATCACGTAATTACTCGTCATGGTCCACAAGACATAATTTCCGCTCTTTTTATTAGCTTTGAATTTTTATACTTTTGGAAATCAAACCTATATTGACAATCTAATATTGGCATAATTTATTATTCATAAAAAAGTCGCCATATAAGAAATGTGTATGATTAAAAAACACGACGGATTGAAGAATTAATCGTTTATATAGCATAATAATCAACACCAATTTCAGTAATTAAACTAATTTAAGCAGTTATAGGCTCAAATTTATCTATCTACTTATATATATATATATATTCATATATGTGATAAAAGTGACTCATTCACACATCGCATAATCTCGGGAATCATTAGACGTACTAATATTTTGCAAGTATGTTTCTTATGCTGATTAGAAAACTGCTAAGAACTGGTTTTGTCGAATAGCAACTCTTGATGAGGGATTATGAGAGTGTTAAAATTAAATATATATTTCCGTTTTAGATATTCAGGTACTGTCCTTTTTAAATGAAGAAACAATGTATGTTTTGAATGCAATCGAAAGCATGGTGCTAGGATTTATTTATCAATAACTTTAAAAAAATACAAATTTTTCAATTTAATGAGATAACTCATCAAAGTGGGTGATGAATAGATAACTATACGTATGATATATTGCTTCTTGACCCTTTCGTGAAAAAACAATATTTTTTTGGATTTGAATAAGCAAATTTTTATTGAAGCAACATCCAGTCATCGTTGGTCCATCATAGTATTCTAAATACGATCCGTTGGAGACCTTATATTGTACGTGAGGGCTCCCTAAACCATGATGCCACGTTGTAGTGTGGTGAGGCATTGTACAGATACTATAGGATTGGAACCTCTACCACATCTGAATCACTCTTGTGTGCTACATTTTTACGTACAGAAATGCAACTTATCTGATAGCCCTACCATGTGCCCCATTATATCGTTTACCATTCTATTTTCATCGAATGGGTTGTGGGACCAGTGACAGTGTGCTTCACGGATGGCATAAATGCTGGCTAGTAGAACAATATTGAACCAGGAATGGGTTCTTCATAAACTGGACTTATCAAGGGCTTCTTGTACGTGCTGCAAAATGCAGGTAGAGTGGATTGCTGAGCGTTTATTGCTGGTCGTGAAAGTATAGTTCCACATGTGCTAGCGTTTCTCTGGCTGCAAAAGCACCAATACTTGTCACTTTTTAGACCAGCAATTTTTGCCATAACGGAATTCTGATCATGACCACGAAGTGTAATGTAGATGCGACTAGCTAGTTGTCAGTTGAGATTTCAGGTATTTGGTGAACCTGCTGTTCTCAGTCCAATAACAATGCCAAAAGTTCGTGCTATTTAACTGTTTCAGTTGACTGAGAGAGAGGCAATGCATTCTAATTTGTTACATGGATCTTCTTTTTTTAAAAAAAGGAATAAAATACCTAATGATTTCCGCAAAAATATAGCACATTCTGCTATATCTGTGTAGACGTCTGTGTGTGCTAGCGTCATACGGAGAACTGCGCATTTCATATTATTTACATTACTTGGTGAGGTGCATCTACCCTGAAATTTGTGTTCTGCCCACTCTTTCTTGGCGTTGTACTTTTAATGACACGAAATACACATTAAGAAGGAGGATCTTTAGAAGACAATATTTACTTTAAAATATTTAAACTGATTTAATACTTTTATTCTTAACTATTGATTTGACTAAATTAAAATATATTTTCACAGTTTTTATTCCTTTAATTACTTCCGATAAATGTATTTATGCTCATTAAAAGCTAAAAAGAAAAATACATATTTTATGATTTGAATGAACATTATAACTAATAAAACTTAAACACCTGTTTTATTTTTTGATTATTTAAGAATAAATCTATATTGAATTGTTCCGATATTTGAAGCATCAGTTAATTTTAAAAAAAAGTAAATACTTAACAAGTGTTTACATATGACGATGAGATTATAGTGTAATTTACTAAATTCCTTTTAATATAAGCTTATAATCATTATCGCTTATAGAAATATGCATAAAATTATTTTACAGCCATTTGTGTGTGTGTGTTGAAAACAGATTATAAAAGAATGTAGTTTAATGAACTCTAATTTTTTTAGAAACAAAAGGATTAAAAAGAAATAAATTTAAGTTTCAAATTTTTTCAGCATCAGAATATCTTGTTCACTTCGAATTGGAAAGGAAACTATGTATTGTGTTATTATTGTTATTATTATATTTATTATTAATAATTTAAATTATTAAAATTATAAATATTTTTAATAATTACTAATTGTATGAACTAAAGGATTTTTTTAAAGATTTAATTTGCGTGCATGTCCCCATCGCACCAGGCTTGGGGTGGTACTCAAAGTTATAAAACACGATATAATAACAATTAGAAAAGTATGTTAATGAGACTGGAACAGATGTAGAAAGTGATGGAACACTTAAGATCTTTAAGAGTCTTTGATTAGGGAAAAAAAGATGCGATGTGGCTAGGAAAATCTCTTGTCATTATTCTGAAATACTTTGTAAGTAAATACAAGGTCTTTTTCAGTAAATTGTGTTTTTTAGTACCCTGTTATGTTTATATGCTGGGCTCTGAAGAGAAAAAAAATGATAAAAGTACATTAGAAAGTTTGTATTATTGTTTGATTCTTTCAAAGAAAATGCTTAATGGGTAAAAACTCAATAGTGAAAAGATCTTCAAAATATATGAATTATGCAAAGAAAATATGTTATTAATTTATTTATCGGGGAAATTGTTTTTATATTTTATTTACCTTCTTAGAATACCATCAATGAAAAACTTTTTATTGAATTAGTTTCTAACCTTTGTATACCATAAATTTGAAAAAGAATCATCACTTCTTTTGGTTGAGAGCATATAAATTAATATATTAATATTAAGCTTACTAATATATAAAATTATATAATGTATTTAAAATCAAATAAAACCAATATTTTTATTAATATTAATGATACAATAACAAAATACGGAAGATAAGTTTAGTAATATCTCATGTGCTTCAAATTACTTTAGAGATCGTGTGAATAGTTTTGATAAATGTACAACTGCATTTCATTTATAAAAAAAATTGCAATAACAGTGTCTTAATCATCTAATGATATTTAAGCAACAAATAAATTCGGTATGCAAATTTTATTTACAAAAACTTAATAAAGTTATGCAACCATCTATTTATATTTAAAGGAATAACATTTGCAAATAATGCATTTTAGAATAGATATTTTTTGTTGTCATTAATCGAATAGAAAATTAACACTCATTACATTGCTTAATAAATTTGTTTTGAAGTATAGAAAAAAATTTAAAAAAATGTTTTAATATTATATATTGTTCAATTTCTTTTGAAATTGGGATAATATTGTGCATTTTTTGTGTGAGAATAACTTCAATAAACTTCATCTATCAGAGATTATGTATAAAAATATTCAAGAAATATATTAAATGAAACATACAAAAAATTTAAGTTTGAAAATCTGCGTATAATAAATTGTAATGAATTTAGATTTGTATTAATGTAAGCTTTTTAATTTTACAGATGAAACTTTAAATATTTTTTTAAGAAAATTCTTTTTTCCTGATATTGTATTTTGTATATAAATAAGAATAATTTTTAACTGTATTATTTGGAGATACTTTAGCGAAAAATTTAATAGAATCATTAAGGTATTAAATTAAAGGGGACATTTTTGGGGGAATATCTGAGAATAAAGTAGTATATGTATATATACAAAGTGTAACATAGAAAACCCCACATCGTTAAAAAGTTAATTGGAAAGAACCAAGATCGATAGATGAAATATATATAAATAAAAATAAAAAGCTCACAGTAACACAGAAATATCTATTCAGGAAATACAATTACAGAAAAAAAAATATCCTATGGGAATGCCTGTATTTCATGTTCAAAATTTCGTGTAGATAGGAGATATTCTTGGAAGTTTAGAGACTCCGCTTCATTACAACTCACAAGTACTCTACTGGAAAAAGATCTGGCAATCGCATCGACCAAGGCAGTGTTAGAGGAACTTAAAGATAAGCAAAGTAAATGCGTGCCGTATGCACTCGAAATTGCATTTGAGAAACGCATTTCCAGGTGTCTAAAAAATAACAAGAATAGTAAGGCGCATAGAATCTCATCGAGAGACGCACCTCCATCCTGCAAGTGAGTCTTGAAGGAAAACCAAAGAGGTCCAGCTTTCAAATAAAATTAGAGAATATGCCAGAATTTTGATATTCGGGCAGTGTGGTTGGTGGTGATGATCCCAAACTGTCAAGAAGTATAAGATGAATATTTCACTATCATACTGGACGAAGGTTTTGTTTATCAAGACCCAATTTTAAGCCAAAAATAATTGCTGAAACCTTATATACTGCAGTCCACAAGATTGCAGAAAAAAATTCTCCTGCACTATTAATGAGAAATCTCCTGTTTTGTCGGAATATTTCTGAGTATTTAGTTACCCTTTAACTACACTCACTTCCAAAAGTTAAGCAAGGAGAGGAAGATCCTAATTTCCGGAACCCAATCAGAATTGAAGAAGATGAAATTCGCTGCAGAAGTAGATGGAAGTATGAAAATATGTTAGGTAACAGCCAATCGTGCTTTCATGTCAAGAAATATGCAAAAAAGGCAGTCTTATAAGAAGCCAGCTTTATGAAGGGTTACAGAAGTTGATTGTAAGTGCTGATAGAAGGTGTTTAAAACTTTCGTATAATTTGTTTTCTAGACATACGTGTTTCTATAAATTCCAAAAAACGAATGGAAGATTCTGAGTGCTGGCGTGCTGTGGGGAGCATTGAAGCAGGACAGTCGATCACAGATGTTGCTCTTTTCTTCGGCGTTCATCATTCTTTAATTTCACGTGATTGGAAAAATTCTAAAACCACAGCATTGTCCGAAGGCCCGTAGGTGGTCGCCCAAGGGTTACAACCCCCGCGGAAGATCGATATATTGCTATTGTAGCCAAGCGGAATCGCAGAGCGACCTCCACAATTGTAACATCTATGGTTACATCGTCCATTGGTAAAGCTATATCTGCAGCTTCTGTACGCCGAAGATTACATATGAAGGGACTGTATGCCCGGGTACCTCGAGTTTGTGTTCCTCTATCCGTCCAATCAAGAGGGGCACGATTAAAGTGGTTCCGGGAGCATGGCAACTGGATTTGGTCTGACTGGGGCAATGTCATGTTCACTGATGAGTCAAGATTTTCTCTGGAGACAAGCGTATAAGGATATGACGTAAACAAAGAACACGCAATCAGCCCCAAAACTTCACCGAAGATCACACATTCCGAGGAAGAAGCATTATGGTGTGGGCAGGGATTTCATTAGGATACCGCACCGACCTGCACATCTTTAAACGGGGTTATGTGACGGCTGTCCGGTATCGAGAGGAAGTCCCAGAACACATTGTGACATTGTACGCTGCAGCAGTTGGCCCTACTTCTGCTTTAATGGACGATAACTCACGTCCTCATAGAGCTGACATTGTCAATGACTACCTGGAGAGTGAAGGGATTCCGCGTATGGCGTGGCCAGCGTATTTGCCCGACTTTAATCCCATTGAAAATCTTTGGGATGCTCTCGGCCTTGCTGTATCTTCACGTTTCCCTCCTCCAGCCACTCTTATTGAGCTGGAAACTGCTCTACAAGAAGAATGGCGATTACTTAATTCTGCGTGGTTGACCACCTAATTGAAAACATGTCAGAAGGTGTAAGCTTTGCATACAGATGAGGAGGGATCACATACTCTATTAATGTCCTTTTTTCATTTTATGCTGTTTATTTTCACTTTATACATAATTCTGTTTAAGTCTCCAGTATGACATTACCTGATAACTTACAAAAATTTAATATTGTTTTCATTTCTGTATATAATTATTGATTTTGTTTTTATGTATAAATATATATGCTGCTTAACTGCCAAATTTTGTGTCAATCAAAGCAGTATTTGTTGATTTATTTTTAGCATTTTACATATTCATGCTTAACTTTTAGAAGTGACCGTATAATTTAATATCTAGAAATTTTGCTTTATAGATAGATATATTGAGAAGATTAAGAGATGAAAAGTACATTGTGTCTTTAAATTCTATAATTACCTCTATAATATATCATGTGTTTTATTTTTGTTCTTTGTGTGTATATTCAGTATTGCAGTAAAATAAAAATTTATATTTTTGGTAACTCTGAGTATTGGACGTTTTAAGACAAATATTAAAAATGGTCGGTTCCTTCGTTTCCCCTTTGATATGCTTAGATTATTTACTTCAAAGACAGAAACCAATAATTCCTTTCACAAGATTTGAGTTTTGGCAATCATCACGTTTTATGACATTGATATATTTATAAATGTTGAGCATCACCATAAAGAAAAATGTTTACAAATTTTTGAAATAAA
>BMAO01011596.1:0-16028 GCA_019973975.1 Trichonephila clavata | reverse complement strand
AAGAAAAATACTTCGACTTAACCAATGAACATCTGCATGATATAACAATTCCCGTAATCAGATTCATTTTCTTTGAGTTGTGCCCGAAACATTCTTCTCTTAAAACTTCTTCCTAGAACTGAGTTCACAATTTTCATGCAGATTCCCATCACATGACGCATATTTAGAATGTTACAATACAAGGTCTGTTGGTGAATAATGCAATTATAAGAAAGGAAATATGGTAAGTCATCATCTCTGATACTCATAGCCAGAAAGCCATTGACTGTGCCGGTCGTTGGATGGGGCCCCTTTTGTTGTCAACGATACAACTTTATAAAGCGGATTTTTCCCCTCCTCTTTGTATTTTTTGAAAGCACAGAAAAACTTTTCACCCCATGTTTTCCTCTTCGAAGGAATACTGTTAATAATTCTTCTTTTACACTTATATTCTTAAAAACCATTCTTATATATTTGCAAAGTAGAGGAATATCTACCACTTCCGTAGATTCGTCAAACTGCACACAAGGGAAAACAAATGCAGTAATATCTACGTTCACCTAATCAGCAGATTAGAATTCATCATTTCTATACGGCGCGTGTCAGTTCTACGGCGAAAGTTGTAGGTTTTGAATTGCAGAAATAGTTTCATTTTTGTTTTTAAATGAATCAAATAACGGATTGATGGCTTCTACTAACGCTTTTTTATATAACTTTATCATCTGCAAAAGGTTTATTACGTTTTGCTAAAACACAACTTACATGAAAAGATGCAACTGTTGCAGCTTTAGATATAGTATTGGATTTAATAAAGCATGTCTGTTGTCCGATTAATTGAGATTAAAATTCTTTTAATTTTTGCTTACGCAATTCGCTTTTTAAACGAAAGTTTTTTATCAGAACTTGTATGTATACTTTTGAAATGCCTTTCAACGTTTCATCTCTTTGGAAGTGCCACACTTGTATGATATACACTCATGGACAAAAAAATTAGCGCACCAAGAAATAATTGCGGATCGTAACAAAACTTGGCATGAAGGTACATGTCGGGAGATATACAAATGAGATTAGAAATGCAGCGTGATTGCGCATTACGTATAGCCAGTAAAGGGCGTTTAACATCGTTCTCCGTGGAGTATAAACAGGTAACCAAAGCTTGTTTGAGTGTGCTGAATCGTTTACAAAGGAAGCGCTGAGGTAGACATGCCCTTGCGCTGTTTTCGAAGACAATATGAGCAGCTGTCGCAGTTTGAGAGGGGGAGAATCATCGGCATGATAAAAGCTGGATGGTCAGCTAGGCGAGTAGCTCGTCAATTAGGCCGCTCTGATTGTGTTATGAGAAGGTGTTGGGACAGTGGATCCGAGAGATGTCATTTAAGGGAAGACCAGGCTAAGACGCCCTTGACAGACCAGTCATCGAGAAGACCTCCACATCGTAAGAAATGCACGCGTACAGCCAACTGCTTCATCGGCCGCCATCCAGGCACAGGTAGCACCTTCACTAGGGGCCCCTATGTCTTCTCGAACCATACGAAGGCACCTGGCTGAAGGACATTTGGCATCACGGTACCCATTACGTGTGCTACCCTTGACTCCGAACCATCGACGCCTCCGTTTGGAGTGGTGCCGCGCACGAGGAAACTGGACTGCAGCGGAATGGAACCAGGTCGTCTTTAGCGACGAATCCAGATTCAATCTCAGCAGTGATGACAATCGTGTTCATGTGTGGAGGCCCCGTGGTGAACGCCTCATTCCGGCCTCTGCTTTACAGCGACACACCGCTCTCACAGCTGGTGTGATGGTATGGGGCGCCATTGCCTACAATACACGGTCACCCCTAGTATTGATCCGTGGCACCATGACAGCCCAGCGGTATGTCCATGACATCCTGCAACCACATGTGTTGCCACTCATGCAACAGCTCCAGGAACCATTTTCAAACAAGACAATACATGGCCTCACATGGCTAGGGAGTCACAAGCCTGTCTCCACACTGTTACTACCCTTCCTTAACCTGCCGGTACCCAGATTTGTCTCCAACCAAGCACATGTGGGTTCATTTGGACGGCGAGTTGGGCATCCCATGAGTTTGAACAAACTAGAGGCATGGTTACAGCAAATATGGAATGAAACGTTTTAAGACATCATACAGAACTTGTATGCCTCAATGGCCGATCGTATCGCATCGTGCATTCGCGCTAGAGGGGTTCAACAGGGTATTAAATCCTCCGTTCTTTTGCCTTTTTCTCTGAAATAACTGATCTTTTTTCTTTGATTTTCTAATCATTTACTTATATCAAAGTAGTCATTACGTATGTAACATTTCGTTTCATTTTGACGACTCCTTCTTGGTGTGCTAATTTTTTTGTCCATGAGTGTATATAGCACACACATTTGCATTCACCATTGTAAAGAAAAACTGACACTTGTTTCCGACATTAAATGCCTCTTTTAAAATATGACAGATTACTATTTTTAATACAAAAATTCAAGTAACATAAAATGTTCAAGTTGATTGTTTTGAACAACTATGAACGATTGCTGGACCGTGGTGTGTTGACGTTTCAATGAGCGAACATGCATAATCCGGTAAATTTGACGTGAAGGCGGTCACCCCAAAATGTCTTGGCGGTTCACCGGTCGATCGCGATCGACTTAATGCCTACCCCGGGTCAATACAATGGTCAATCGACTTCCACGGAATGTTCATGATGATTACTGTGTCAATGTTCATATCAAACGGAGGAAAATTCACAGAACTAGTTATCTGATGGGTTTGGTTACTAAAAGAAACATCAAAACATGGTTGCAATACTTAGTAGCTACTCCACTGTACAGAATGTATGATGTTACAATTGATGATAGTTTCTTCAATTTCAAGCAGAGTGCATCTCAAGTTTTTCAAGATGAAATCAGTGAAAATATAACTATTGAAGAGAGTCTTACAGCCCAGCAACAGACGTTGTTATGGAATGAGAGAAATATCTTCGTATTGCTCCTGGAGAAGCGAATGTATCAAGAAGTTTCACTTCTATCGCGTGGCATTCCACGCAATATTTTTTTTTGTTACGTTGCAACTCTAGAGATTAAATTTTTTATTTTCATTTTATTATTTTATCCGTTTCTTTTTTAAAGTGAAAGTAAACAATTTTTAGGTGGAAAAATACGTCTTTTCTTTTTCTCCAATGAACCGCGTAACAAACACGCATCTGTGGGGAAAACGGTGGCACTGGGGGAGGGGGGAGGAATTTAGTAACTTTTCCTTGTCAGTTAAGGGGCTTAGATTCTTCTAAAAGTTTTCAAAATTTAAAAAAAAATCTTATATTGCACGTATATTTTTAAATCAAGTGTACTACCTTACCTTGTGTGTTTTTATTTCTTGTATACATTATTGTTGATTGTACACTTTTTATAATATTCTTTTTAAAAGAAAGTTTATGTAAATAGTGCAAGTTGGTAACAGTGAAGACGATGAACTGATTGGCTGGAAACACTTGATGGCATTTATCATGTGACTATTACGTTGCATGAATGTATGAACTGATTTTCTGGATTGTAGTTATCATGTGTCTATCACGTCACATGAATTGAGTCCATTCAACGGAGAAAACGAGATTGCATTTAAAATGCGATCACCATGAATTTAATTTTTTTATTAGCTAGAAAATAAAAAACATAATTATAAAGCCTTTTTCCTTCTCAATAGAGATTAATTGCTTTATTGATTAATTATAAACGTCGCAATCAAAAGCAATATGAGGTCTATTGGCATGGCAGACTTTTTAATTTATCTCGAAAAACACACCAGCGAAATAAATACAGATGAAAAATCAATTCCTTAACATTAAAAGGAAGACTTCTGATGAAACGAATAAAGAGAACGAAGATACTTCGTCTCTTTTATCGTCATTTTATCTGAAACCACATTATTTAAAGCTCATGAATATTTACAGAGCTGAGCATGATAGGGACTTTTCTATTATTCCCCGCAAATTAAATTCGAACGGAAAGAATTCGACAGGAATAGAAGAGAAACGTTGGTGCAAAATTAGAAAATTAATAAATTAAACGCTTCTCGCACCTTACAGCGTTGAATGTTAACGGCATTTTTCAGCTTAGAAAAATGAAAAATTGATAAAAGGTTTCTAAAATTAGGCTATGTAGTATCAGTAGAATTTATAAGTAAGTAATTTCTCCTACATTTTATATTCGGAATAATTTGCAAGTAAAATTAAGCTCTCTTTGGGAAATATTTTTAATATTATTCTATTCAAACACTGTATAAAAATGAGGATTTTGACAAATGATACTGTATTATTGTATTACATTTAACGAGAGAGAATTGAATATATCTAAATGACAGCAACCCGTGAATCTGCTTTTTGAGGGTTTTTTCGTATTTTAATCAAAAATGCCTGCAGAGTAAGAAAGAGAGAGATTATACGCTCAACATATCCTATTTACTTATCAAGAAAATTTATTCCACACACACACACACACTCCATACCATACTTCTCTCTCTCTATATATATATCGAGTTACTTATACATATATTTGTTAAGTTGGTCGCATTACCTATTTTATAAAAGAACTCTATTATATATGAATTTAAATATTACTAATTATTATATGAATCAGTATTATATACTCGCTCATCCGGTAAAGTGGTTAGCGACGCTGACTGCTGTGCCGTAGGGCCTGGGTTTAAGTCCCTGAAAAGACATGGATGTTTGTAAATATTCGCAGCTTGGAGGTACTCCAAATAGCCGTCAAGCCTCTCGTTAGGTTGGTGGATGGGGAAGAAAGGTGGGAGTCCCCTGACCCTCCCCCAGGGTGTTCTCCCTCAAAATTGGGGTGAAACCGAACTAAATTGTACTGTCACCTGTATAGGGCTCAAGGCTACGGCCAACGACAGGCGTACATCTAGCCCCATGCCATGATGAATTTCGTGGAACTGGATCTGACGCAGTCGAGATCAGGTGGCATAAGAAACAACAGTATTATATGCTTTTTATATGAATCGATTGTAAATAAGTAATTTTAAATATCATTAAAAAACTTTTTTATCTAAAAGTTGATTATAATTAAAGTTTAAAATTGGAATAAATCCTTTTTCGAGCTGATTTAAATTGGAGCAAAAAATGAAATAGAAGAAAAAGAAGTGTGTGTAAACTCTACTTTTGACAACTTAAAATCCCCCTTTTCTTTTTTTTTATTTAAAAAGTATTTTACATTAAAATTTAATGTATCATTAATTTGTTGCATTAATATTATGAAAAACTTAATCCATAATTTCTTTTAATCCATTTAATTAACTCCTTCTTTGTCGCTCCTCAGTGTCACCGTTTTTCGTATAGACGCGCGTAGGAGGTGTATTGGATAATAGGGGGAGAAAAGGCACAAATGAGCAAATTTTCTCTGAAGTAAGTAAATCTTTTACTAACACTGTCAAGTTCCTTTTATTGCATTCCAAAGCCTAAGGAAGTTTACCGATAGCAGCGCAAAGAAAAGAATCGTATTTCGAAAAGACGTATATATACATCCGGGACACTTAACGTATCGCTGAGCGAGATGGATATATACACCGGCAGTTGCTTAAGGTTAAAGAAAATGAAGAATAATGATAATAATTTTTAAAAATGTCCCACTTATCTGCCGTTCTCTTCACTAGACTGTCTATATAATAGTTATTTTTCTTTTTGAAGTCCGTATTTTTTCTATGCTATCCTGAAAGAATTTTTTTTACTGTATCTTTTCGTTTCATTGTTAATGCATAGGGATCATTTATGACTTATATTTAATGATAATTATTTTTTTTTTGTCTCTTTTACATTAATTTAAAAATATGTATTTTATTTTCAACTACAGTGGAGGACACTTTTGAAAAATATATGAAATGTTTTTTAAATTTGTATAGAAAATGTTACTTTGTACAAAATGCAAAGTCTTTTATGTCATTTTAAAAATAATTTAATGCTAAATTCAATACAAAAACAAAGTTCAAATACTTGCAACGCAAAAAAAAGTTTTGCTGTAATAACTATGGATAAATATTAGATACTGATGATAGCAGTGGATTATCAGTACTTAGTGGAATAGCCTTTATTTTTTTTATTACAGCTTTACATCAGATGTTTCATTGAGCTGAAAATAGTTTTAAGCTCTTCTTTCATTATTACATGATGCAAGGAAACAATTATAGCCTCAATTATAGTTCCCTTTTATTTTATGGGTACCTCATTTGGTTAAGAGTTTTCAAATGGTGCCACAAGTTTTCGATAAGATTGAGTTCACAGGACAGTTTTTTGGCCAGAACAACAATTCAGAAATTTAAGAACGATATCATCTTTCGATTACTTTTCTGTGTGGAAAAGAGCTGAATCTTGCTGGAAAATAAATGAAGCATTGTCGGTAAATAGATCCCTGATGGAAGGTAGAAGTTTGGGTTCTAGAATGGTGTCCATGTATTTTCTGGCATTCAGTGTCCCATCGATGATATGAAGGCGACCGATGCCATCTGATGATATGCGTGACCAAATGATAAAACTATGTGGGGGTACTTCACAGTTGTCTGGATGCATTTAAGATGTTGCATTTTTTCTATTCTACGTCTTACAATTTTCGGTCATCACGACGGACCACTAAATGTTAGCACTAAAAGTGGTCGATAGCTGTGTCTGTAAATGAATTGACACGATTCAAGAAAACACAACACAAATGGACTGCTAAAGCTCTTTGTTTTTCACCCACACACTGTACACAATCAGTTACACTCCAAAAAACAGGGTGTGGCCGGAACCGCGTTAAAAGCATTTTCACCCGTTAGGTGTTGAGATGTTTCCATCCTTCACTTAACACTTGTGATCACTAATCTTTTGCCCAATTAATACGTTCCTTTGCCCTCTGTAGTCTTTTTTAGAGCTGCTGTAAATTGAAATAAGGCCTTTTTCGTGGAACTCTACCTCTTAGTCAAACATCTGCTAATCTTCTCGATTTTTTTTTGAACTGACAGAAACACCAGCATCATTCAAATAACTTCTGATGACCGCTGATGACATTCTTTTATCTTGAAGGTATAGTACTTTTGTTCTTCTGTCATTAACAGACGTGGTGCACCTTTTTCGGCCTTTTCCTGCTTGTTTTTTATTAAATTTGTCCCTGATATATTAAACAAAACTTTCAATCTTCAGATGTAGTCACTGAACCACCCACCTGTCTTGCAATTTTAGCATAGGAAAGGTCACTTTCTCGTCACACAGCTCTTTCTAGATATCCAATTTACTGTTTTATGTGATGTCATTGCTTCTTGACTAAATATCATTGTTGTCCTGGCCAGCAAACAGTTCTGACCTCAATCCAATCGAAAACTTGGGCACCGTTTAAAAACTCGTGCCCGAATGAGGTACCCTTGAAATAAAAAGGAAATAATTTAGGCCATAATTGTTTTCGGCATCATGTAATAACGAAGAAAGAGCTTAAAACTATTTTCAGCTCAATGAAACATCAATGAGAAGCTGTTATAAAAAGATAAAGGCTCCCCCACTGATAACTCACTGCTATCAAGAGTATCTAACTTTAAATGGATAGTTACTCAGCATAACTTTTTTTGCACTAGAAATCTTGAATCTTGCAAATTTGTATCTTGTTTTTTGTTTCAAATTTAGTATAAAATTTTCTTTAAAATATGTAAAAGACTTTGCATTTTGTGGAACGTAGCATTTTCTATAAGCATGTAAATTTAAAAAAACGTATGAATTTTCAAAAGTGCCCGCAATTTTGGCCACCACTGTATATATATTGAAAAAACTAGTTACCCTCCCTCCAACAAGAAGTTTTATAAAGACTCCAGTTTTTTTATATACATCCTGCAACCAAGTAACCAAATGGCCCATATGGTCCTCTAATGTCCCACACAGTGTCAAGGGAGCTGATGCATGTTAAATCTGTTCAGCTGAAAGTTCTCACGTTAACATGGTGAGGAAGTCAGTGTGGTGTCAGTGGATAACGTACACCCCCACATCACGGGGGGGGGGCAGGATTCTAGGAGGCCCAAAGCCTATATTATGTTATGGTTTTGCCATCCTTTGTAAGATCAGGTTTGGGACTCAAAACCTGACTTTGCAGGGGGAGGGGGAAGGGGCTAATATTCTCCGTTGCGCTACTTTGTGGTGCTGCCTGAAAGGGTTTTCTCGTGACTTGTTTGTGTCTTAATGTGTCCCCAATATCTCTCGTTTTGCTGCTAACTGTAAGGTTAATAAAAAGTCAATCAATAGTTTTTTTTATATTTATTACTCTTCTTTCACTTTAAATGCTAAAATAAAAAAATTAAATGGATAAATTAGCACTGATGTAATGGTTGAAAAATTTCACGAAAACTTTTGTTAATAAAAAAAGATAATTTTTTTTTATTTGTATAAGAATTATTTTCAAATATTTCTGGAAAAAAACTGATTTAAGTAAAATATAAAATCTGCATGATTCTTAAAAAATTATTGCAACTCAGGAATGGGTATGTGGTGGTTTTCTATAGTTCATTATCCCGGTTGTTGTAGCGATGAGTTTTTTTTTCAAAGTAAAATCTTCTTAATTAACACATTTATATTTTATTCATGGTGACACACAAACATATGTGGACAGCACAACACAGAAAACAGAACACACTTAGCACAAAAATACACGCGCGCTTTACATTTTGACGAAGACAAAGAGCAAGAGAGGGATTTATTCTCAAAAATCAAGCTTTTATATACAGGAAGAACTGGGGAAAACGCATTATAAAAAAAAAATCAGTCATGTGTTTAGGCGAAGGGAATAATTAGTTATTTATAGAAATGGCATCATTGCTTAGGGAAAATTAAATCTCGGTTAGAAAGGCACATGAAAACGATTAATAATCGCCAATAAATTTATCAAAAATTCAAGGTCTAAAGAATCAGTAATAAATATACCAACATAATGTTTTTAATGCTTTAGAAAAAGATAAATTGAGACACATTTGGAAATAAGGTGTTAGGATTTATGATTAGATGCTAATCATAAAAGAGATTCGAATTATATATGAGTAGATATCAATTTAAGTTATTACATATATATGTGATGAATCTCCAGCCCTTTATACGTCAGTTGGGGAGAACTTCCTACCAGGACAACTCAACCCACCTCCCGCATAAGTACTTTGACTGCAGCTTCGGCGGACAAAACGTGCACGAACGAAACGCGCTCCTGATCGACGCTGAATCGAAGACTCGTCTCTTGTCATGGCTTGGGATACCGAACGATTTGCTGAATTCGAATAAAGTATGATATAACAAACGACTGCCATTTTTTTACTCCAAGTCATGTTAAATATAAATATAAAACTTGTGGATTAAACTTTTTTCTAATTTTCACTCAAAAACTTTCCGTGTGAATTGTTTTCCAAAAAATTTCTTTAGGGGGAAAATGGGATAATCCATTCGAAAACTTAAATTGAATAAAAAAGATTCTGTTTGGATTCGAATAATAGATTTTTAAATAGTTTAATCTATTAAATTACTAAAAGCTTTCAATGTTCTAAAATGCAGTTAAATTCATTAAATGATTTTAATGAATTCTTATAAAAATGTGATTATATAATACACATCCCATTCACTTCAGATTTCAATTAAATTCACACGTTTATTAATTTAGTGAAAATTGTTTACTTAAAACATCTGAATTCTATATTGATCGCTCATCCTTATTTTTATGAAACGATTGAAAATTGAAAGTGAAGCAATAAATTGATCTTTATCATAACAGGAAGATGTGTAGAGATGCATATACTTCTCTTGATGTGGTATGTTTTCCTATAAAAATGTGAAAGTAATTATTTTCTAAACAATAGCTCATTTACTTTTATTATTCTTTAGTTTATTGATGATTGAATTCTTATTGCGCAAATGTGCGTCATTATGATAATATGAACACAGTCTGGGAGTTTCTGTTCCTCCTTTTAAATTATGAAATATTATTTCCATCAAGTGAAAATTTACGTCTACGCTGAAAAATTCGAATAAATGAATTTTATCAAACTGATAAGCATTGTTCAAATTGACAAGCTGGAATTGACAATAAAACGAGAACGATACGATTTTCTAAATTTGCGGTCAAGGAATACAGTAATACAATAGAGCGTCGTTTATCCGAATCAATTGGTACCGACACAGTTCATATGCGCGATTGTTCGGATAACCGAAAACCGAATGCGACCAGACGCTATACAAATATTGAAAATCATCACACACGGGAAACGTGCTTGAAGAAAAAGCAAAATAGGTGCAAAATGTCGTAATTTTACCTTTATTGTGGAAAATAATCAATTATTTTTCGCTGTACCATTGTACACCTTCGTTTTTCGCAGCATGGTCTCTGATTCTCTTGAGCAGCAGTTGAGTAGGACAGCACTCTGTTGTTCGTACCACTCCATAGCTGTCTTTAACGCAGTAAACGCGTCAGCATTTGATGGACTCTTGCTACTTTCGTTGTTGTTGTTGTCCTCGTCTTCATCCGTTTCATCGTCGACAGGCTTGGATTCTTCTTGCACGGAAGTCACAATCACGTCACCATTTAACATTTGAAATCCACAGTCTTCTGCATCGCTCCGCTTTCTCCCTTCGCGAAACGGTTCAATATTTCAAGTTTTGCCTCAATGTTCAAGACGTTGCTCTTCCGTTTTGAATTCGAAGCCATAGCAGTTCACAACTCAACAAAAGAGCTGGTATACACCCCTTCACTTGGAAACAAACTGCCCTAATATTCCGCGCAAATGTTTACCGAATCACACAACTGAAATTCCCCAAATATCCCTCACCTTGGGTTTTCCCGTCACTTTTGGCCTCACGTGAAACAACAGTTGAGGATTGCACTGTTCGAAAATATATTCATAAACCGTACTGTTTAGTTCACGGCATACGAAGCGATATCTGTGTAGTTAAGAGAGTAGAGTGTGTTGTTGTGTCTGTAGTAATGTATGTATAAACTGTGTCTGCGCAACCAATTGCGCAGCCTGAACTGCGCATGCCCTGCAACTCCAATGTAAATGTACAGAAGTTATGAGAAATTAATAAACGCAAGTCCACAAGAAAACTGTGTCGTGATTGTGTGTCATGAACAATATGTGTAAGAGACTCTTCAGTCCACTTACGTGTTAGAGCTATCGAATTAAACACTGGTCCTTACGAGGCCAGAGAGAACTAATGGATTAACCTATGGATTAAAAAAAAAAAAAAGACTAAATGAAAAGCCAAGTGCGGCAAACAGTGATTTGTGTAAGCAGCCAAGTTCGGCAGCCAGTGATGTGAGGTGAGAGCAATGTTCTTTGAATTTTTGAGAGAATTTTAATTATTTAATTATGTCTTTAATTGCTAAGTTGAAGAAAGACGAGTTAAAACTTGTCGCGGAGGAATTAAAACTAACTGTGCCAGATAATGCAAAAGTTCTTGATTTGAAAATTTTAATTGAAAGTAGTGAAGTGTTTAATACAGACACAGAATTAGTTAAAACTGTTATTGACTATGCCGTTGAAGAAACGAGAATTAAAAAATCTGCGATTGAAGCAAATTTAGAGTTAGAGAAAATTAAGTTAGCACAGTTAGAGAAGCAATTAGAGCTTGCTAATATTCGGAAAGATTTAACACATGATTCTTCACTTTCAACAGTGAGCGCCACCGAAACATGTAACAATATTAGTATCGAAACGTTAATAAAAAGTGTAAAAACATTAACTATCTCTGTACCCTCGCGTGTTGAGTCATATAATTTATTTTTTCAGTCATTAGAGAAAGCATTCAAAACGAAAGGGTTCCCGAAGAATGGAAATCGGAAATTCTTTTAAATATCTTAGGAGAGAGAGCGAATAACTTAATGATTTATGTGTCAGAGGAAGAATTGCGCAGTTATGAAAAACTAAAAAATTTAGTTTTGAAAGAATTTCAGCCTACACCGCAAGAATGCTATAATAATTTTCGTAAAACTCAAAAATTAAATTCAGAGAGTTATGTTCAATTTGCGTCTAGGTTAAGTGCAACATTTGAGTATTACTGTCAGTTACGAAATGTTAATGAATTTAAGTCAGTATGTGAATTAATTGTTGCGGATAAAATGATGAGCACTCTTGACAGAGAATTAGTGACTCATATTAGTGTAAAACAAGGAGAAACATTTTTTAAACCCCACGAGTTAGGGCGAGAATGTGATATTTATTTATCTTCTAAAGGTAAATTTAAAAGCGAGTCTAATACATTTTCCAGGTCCTTCACTGGAAATGAAAATAAACGATATGAGTTCAATAATCATCAGAGATATAACAGCTCGCGAAGTCAGAGAGGAGTTTCGAGCGTATTTTTTTCTGAAATAAAGAATGAAAAATGTGTGTTGTGTAAAAATGAAGCACATGCTTTGCAATTTTGCCCTCAGTTTAAAGGTTTTTCGATAAATGAAAGAGTAGATTTTATTAAAAACAATAAAATGTGCTTTAAATGTCTATCCCCAGAATGTTGTGTAAAACAGTGTCGCTCTAGAAATTGCATAGTTTGTAAGAAGCCGCATAATAAATTGCTTCATTTTCAAAGAGAAATAAAAAGTATCCCAACTCCCCAAATCGGGCCTCCTTCGGTCCTTGAAGAGAGATCGCAAACGATATCTTTCAATGCTTCTGCCCCTCCATTCGTTCCTAATTCAAATATAAACAAGCAAGAAATCGTGGCGACTACATTTAGTCATAACAAAATTAAAAGATGCTTACTGAGCACAGCTCGCGTATTAATTAAGGATAAATATTCGAATTGGCATGAATGTAGGTGTTTGTTAGATGGAGGCAGTATGGTTTGTCTTATAACTAATGAGTGCGCCAATAAATTACAACTGAAAAGTGAAAAGATTAATACTTTGATCTCATGTTTAAATGATGCATCTATGATTGTTAACGGTTGCGTTAAAACGACAATTTCAAATAAAAATAATACATTCGTGAAGGATTTAAATATGTTAGTAGTTAAAAAAATCACAGATTTTATTCCAAGTAATACGTTTAATACTAGTGTTAATTTTTCAGATGTAGTGGAGTTAGCTGATGAACGTTTTAATATTCCAGATAAAATAGACATGTTGTTAGGTGCAGAAATATTTTTTGAACTATTGAGACCGGAAAAATTTAAGATAAAAAATTCAGATCTAATTTTACAAAACACGGTTTTTGGTTACGTTGTAAGTGGTAATGTAGATTCATTTAATGAAACTAAAGTTCATTGCGGTTTAGTTAAGGACGAGGATTTAAATAAAACGTTGCAAAAATTTTGGGAAGTAGAAAATGTGGAGATAGTGCAAACAAAAAGTAATGAGGCTAGTTTATGTGAGGAACACTTTATGAAAACACATTCTAGAGACGAGGAGGGACGGTACATAGTTAAAATGCCCCTTAAGGGTGATCCAAATTGTTTAGGGAATTCCAGGGGCATTGCTCTCAAACGATTAAATGCATTGTGGCTTAGATTGGAAAGGGATCCACAATATCTAAAATTGTATAGAGAATTCATGAAAGAATATGAACAATTGGGACATATGAAAGAAGTGAAGGTAGAAGAAAATAATTCGAAGATGAACTATTTCTTACCTCATCATGGCGTCTATAGACCCGAAAAAAGTACTACTAAGGTGAGGGTGGTCTACAATGCGTCTAGTCCTACAGATAATGGATTATCACTGAATGATATTCAGTATAATGGAGGAGTCATCCAAGATGACTTATATGCCCAGATGATTAGATTCCGAACTTACAGATATGCACTGACTGCGGACATTAAAAAAATGTATCGAATGATCCTAATTGATTCCGAACAACGCTGTCTGCAACAAATATTGTGGAAGGACAATAAACACGACCGAGAAAAAACATATGAGCTTCAAACAGTCACGTACGGGACGACCAGTGCCCCATACTTAGCGCAACGAACATTGAAACAATTGTCCTATGATGAAGAAAATAAATTCCCGATAGCAGCACCAGTCCTTCGAAGCAATTTCTACATGGACGATGCGTTATGCGGGGCGGACACCTTAGAAGAGGCTAAGGAGCTACGATATCAGTTAATTGAAATTTTGAAAAGTGCAGGCATGGAATTGCATAAAATCCGGGGAAATCATCCTGAACTTTCGCAGAGTATAAATGGAATCTACGATTTTTCTAGACCAAATGAGACCAAAACCTTAGGTGTGTCCTGGGACCCAGGAAGAGACACTTTTTCGTTTAAAATTGACGTGATACTTTGTGATTCGTATACCAAGAGAAGCGTTTTGTCAACTATTGCGAGACTGTTTGATCCTTTGGGTCTTGTGGGACCCGTGGTGTCCAACGCCAAGATGTTTATGCAGAGGCTTTGGAGACTTAGTATTGACTGGAAAGATCCACTCCCAAAGAAAGTGTATGATCAATGGCACCAGTTGTTAATTGGGCTAGAGAGCCTAAATAACATACATATCCAAAGACGTGTAGTAATTGAGAATCCTACATCTATAGAGATTCATGGATTTTCTGATGCGTCAGAGCGCTGCTATGGAGCTGCAGTGTATTGCAAATCAAAAAATAATTCGGGAGTGACTTTAGTGAGATTAATTACTAGCAAATCGAGAGTTTCACCAATTAAGAGTCTAACTATTCCAAGATTGGAACTGTGCGCCGCTGTCCTTTTGTCCAAACTTGTGAAAAGAGTGATTGATACCTTGAAGCTGGAATCAGTTAAAGTTTATCTGTGGACTGATTCAATGATAGTGTTGTCTTGGCTACAAAAAGAACCGATGGACCTTAAAACATTTGTGCAGAATAGAATTGCTAAGCTTCAAGATTTGTTCCCTGTACGGAAATGGAAACATGTGCCATCCAACCAGAATCCTGCAGATTTGATTTCTCGTGGAGTAGATCCTGACAAACTTCTGAACCAAGAAATGTGGTGGAACGGTCCAGAGTTTCTATCTGGCAGTGATTATCCGAACAAACCTGTGCACATTAGTGAAAACAACGATGCGTACAATTCAGAACTGAAGAACAGTGTCCTTGAAAAACTTGAGAATGAAGTGCCAGTTTTTAACATTTTTGTGAATGACTTTGTGAACAATTTGTGTAACCTTAGTAATAACTATTTAACCATTTTGCGTATCTTAAGTTATATTTTTAGGTTCGTAAACAACCTGAGGAGGAAGGTTAAAGCCAGTGGCCCACTAACAGTAGATGAATTGGAGAAAGCAGAGATCTTCTTAATAAAAAGTGTACAAAGGCAAGAATTTTCAGTAGAAATAAAATGTATAGAAAAACAAAAACCTATCTTGCAAAAAGTAAGTTGAAAAGTCTCAATCCATTTTTGGATTCAGATGGAGTGCTTAGAGTGGGTGGCGATTAGATAATACAAATTTTCCTTTTAATCAAAAACATCAAATTATTTTGCCTAAAATCCATAAACTGTCATGTATGATAATTGAATATTTGCATAACAAATACTTTCATGTTGGTGCTTTTTCACTTTTGAATTATGTTCGCGAAAAATTTTGGCCTCTCAATGGTCGCAATCTTTGTAGAAAATTTTTTTTTTTTTATGTGTTTTAATCAATTTAAGTGAATTGTTTTTTTTTATTATTTTATTTTCAATGATATAGTGCATTTCTTTAAGTGTCTTTTGTGGAATTTAAGTGATGAACAATTTAGATATATTTGTGTTAATTATTAATACAGTGATTGCATGGTGTAACCAGTGCAATGTGGGGCGGTATGTTAGTTCACGGCATACGAAGCGCTATCTGTGTAATTAAGAGAGTAGAGTGTGTTGTTGTGTCTGTAGTAATGTATGTATAAACTGTGTCTGCGCAACCAATTGCGCAGCCTGAACTGCGCATGCCCTGCAACTCCAATGTAAATGTACAGAAGTTATGAGAAATTAATAAACGCAAGTCCACAAGAAAACTGTGTCGTGATTGTGTGTCATGAACAATATGTGTAAGAGACTCTTCAGTCCACTTACGTGTTAGAGCTATCGAATTAAACA
>BMAO01011595.1:0-15755 GCA_019973975.1 Trichonephila clavata | reverse complement strand
CTTTATAACTATAAACCAACTGTTTTTATGAATGAAAGTCAATTAAATTACACAACAAATGCCAAATATCTGGGTTACATTCTGGACCAGGAGATATTGAGTAACAGACATATAGAGGCTCAAGTAGCCAAATTCAGAAAAAGACTCAACATTCTTAAATATATTTCCGGGAGTGATTGGGTGCAGACGCGAATACCCTGAGAACAACCTACATCTCACTAACCAGGCCAATTTGGAATATGGCTTTCCAGCTTATTTTTGTGCTTCTGAAGCTAACTTAAATAAGCTTGAACGTGTGCAACTGAGTGCCGCAAGAATAATTACTGGACTCGTAATAGCTGTCCTAATAATATTGTTCTAAATGAGAGTGATTTACGCCACTTTTAATGAGAAGAAGTTATAGCCTGGTAAAATATTACAATAAACTATCTAGCTACAATGCCCATCACAGAACGTCTGCCTATCTCCATCTTGGATCAATAACAGGCGATTAAAGAAACATAGCCCTTTTCTTTGGCAGTTAATATGGGTCTGTTTTCTGGTAAATTGAACATCACTCCTTAAAGCCATTTTCCCATTTTAAGTTCGACTCTGATCGCATACATTTTCAGACTGAACTAATGATCAGGGTGTATAAAAGGTCTGATGTACCAGAATTTACTAGACAGGTTTTGCTCCGGAGACAATTGAAGACATCCCTCATATGGCATACTGATGGCAGCATGGGCGACGGTGGTATTTTTTGGAAGCGGCGTGCACATTGAGACACCTGATAGTACATTTGACATCAAGATTAGAATATTAACTACTGTTCTGTTTTTAGATTTGAACATTGCAATTTATTGACACAGCGTCTGACCTCGTCTTCAGGGACATTTGGATTTTAACTGACCGCCGCTCTTCTATACAGCACCTTTCTCGTTGGACAACTGTTGGGGATATGACAAGCCTAAATATTCTGGATGTTCTGGTTCGACATTCTTCTAGACACTGTATGTACTTTCAATGGATCCTCTCCCATATTGGATTGAATGGTAACGAGATAGCCGATAGTTTGGCCAAGTCATCCACTGCTGACACTTTGCTGGGTGATACTTGTCTAGCTTTTGCTGAACTGTCCTCTACTAAAAGGTTAGAATTGAATGCAATTTCGAGAATACCCCCTGTTCACCCTTGGTATTTTAGGAAAAAACCTCGTTGGTGTAACCAACTTAATATTCCTAGGTATCAGCAGACGGCTCTGTCACGCTTTTTTAGTGGACACATCAAGTCTCTGACTTTTCAACAGGGCCGCAAAGTTTTCCCAGAATGTCCTGGGGTGAAGCTGATCAGGCATCTCCCAGTCATATTCTGAGTTGTTTGAGTTTTTTATATGAAGAGATTTTAGGAAATCCTATTTTATTTTTAGTTTTATGGAGATGGAGTAGTTGAGCCACACCATCTGGGATAAGAATAACAACACATCACATATATATGTCACTTCTGTGCAAATTTATATAACTGATTAAAAATATTTTTTTAAATATGTGAGTTTTAACCATTTTATGACAAAATTTTATGTTTAACCTTGATTGTAAGATAATATATGCTTAATAATTCTTTAATTACTTATAAAATACACTTTTAATTATTCAGTAAAAGCTTAAATATAAGAGTTTAAAAGTTTTAAAAATAGAAGTTCACGCAAAATAGTTATTTTAAGCGAAATTTAACGAACATGAGGAAAGTCTCTGGTTAACAAGATTAAACCCCAGTTCTCACGGATTAAAAAGGTAATAAGATTAATGTCGTTTTTTTAACTGATAATTTCCTGAAAAACATTGCTTATCAAACTACAAATAAGCAAAATTCAGAATTCTTCAGCGGCAAATAAAAATACTTTATACATGATATTTTTATTTATTATCCATTGTAGACTGAATATATCTTATTGTGCAAATGTTTTATACAAATATCTTCGATGATAAAGTATGTCAAAGAAGTATCAAAATTACTGATACAATTATCAAATTATGTAAATAATTTAATCATTTAATGATTTTATATTATCAAAAACATCGCGCAAATTCGACAATATTCATGATATCTCAAATGCAATAAGAAATTAGGTCATACATTATTACTACATATTAGAATGTATATGCGAATACTACATATGAGGACGTATTTTTTAAGTTATATATAAAGCAATACTGTTCAGGTGTTACATTTAAGTCTTACAATATTAAATAAAGCACATTAAAAACATAAACACAAAACGTTTAATTAAGAAACACGTTTTGTGCAATTTTTCAACTTTATCAAATTCTTTCATTTTTTCAAACATCATTTCGTTTTATCGCTTCACTTATAAGATTAAGGTATAAAAGAAATTTTCATTAAAGAAAGAATCTAAGAGAAACACAAGAATAAAAACTATCCTCTTTAGGAAGGAACAGAATACCTTTATTTTGGCTCTTTTAACCCAATATAAAAAGAGCTGAAGAATTTTTCCTTTTTACTTCTCATCCTGATAGATTTTCAACAACAAATTCCAAAGGGAAATCGCAAGCGAAAACCAAACTGGGAGAAAAGGGATAGGAAAATTCTTCTCGGTGATTGATTCGAAGGAGTTCAAAGAATAACGGGAATGTAGATGGAAAAAAATAGAGGCATCATTTAAACGAGGAATTTTTTCCTCGTCAGTCTCTGAGATCCTACAGCATGTTGGTGACACTTTTTCTATTGTATTACTAACTTGTTGTGCGGATATTCCATGAAGCTAATCAAAGAGGTAAATAAATAAAATATTTCGACTTTTAGAAAATCCTATGGTTGAAAAAACAAATACTTGCGCTATCTTTTCTTTATTTGTTATTAGTACTGTGCCAAAATAAGGTTTAGAAGAGAAAATGCTTTTACAAAAAAAGTGAAAATTCAAATGTAAAAGGTATTTATAATGAATCTAAGTCACCATATTCCAAGTGTAACAAACAATAAACTACTTATCCCACTGAAAAAAATGCACACGAAGCACAATACTTCTGGGGATTGTACTTCAAAATTTTATTTCCGCATTCCGTACAGCTCCGTATATGAAACATAACATTTCATAAACAGATATAACTTATTATAAATATATTCTTTTATGTAATAAAAACATAGATATTATGAAAAACTATTAATAAAAATTAAAAAAGGTTTCTTCTAAAAAATGAGAGAACAAAACATCAAAAAAAAAAAAAAATGGATAAAATTTGATAAATAGTTATCAAAAGAGAAAAAAAAGAATGACATCAAAAATTAAATAAAACAAGAAATAAAAATTAACATGTAAATAAAAACAAACAAAACTTATTAAAAATGTAGAATTCAAGGAATTAATTAGGGTAATAAAATTCTTTAACAAAACAGAATATCTTTTTTTTAAATTTATAATTGCATCACATACTTCATTATCTACATAATAATCATGCCGCAAATATTTATATTCCATATTACTGTGTGTATTAATAGATGGATATATTACCGTTGAAAAAAGATTTACTAACATTGGAACTAAAAGCATCAATTTCTTTATAACATATTACTATATAGTATTATCAATAATATTGGAATTTGTATTCAGTAATTCGTCAGCATGTTAGTTTGTCTGGAATTTCCAGTTCGAACTATCATTTCACGTTTAATAGCATTAATTCCTGCAATCACTCCAAAATATTTTCACTTAAGTCACTTGCGTACAAAAAAAGACCCTGTTTATATAAAAGGCCCTAACTAAATAAAAGGTATTGACTATATATGACTTAAGCGATGCTACTAAAATCTGTATATTTGAATATAGCATCCTTATATGACTTTTAGACTTCAGTGTACATAAGTAATAGGAAATTCAACACCTGAGGAAAGTAAAAAATAAAAACCAAAACACAGACAAACATTTTTATTTACAAGATAATTTTGATGCAGCGATGAAAACACTGGGAGAATGACGGAAAGTAGGAAATACAATGTAAAATCCGGGATATAACTCGTACCTTTACTTTTAAGATAAACATTTTAATTTTTAGGTATATTCGCCGTATAATGCGCACCCCTTTTTAGCGCGTTTTTCACGTAGTGTAAAAAAAACCGCTATTGGGACGCAAATTTCGTCCTCGTCTTCGTCTACGTTCCATATTTTGTCGTACCTTTTTCTCAGCCAATAATTAACCGATTGACCTCGGGTTTTCGGCATTTGGGAGCATTTGAGCCCTAGATGAGCCGAATCATATTTAAATTTAATAATTTTTTTAAAAAATTTAATTTAAAAAAAAAAAATTTTTAAGTATAGTACACTACTTTCTGTTAGTAAAAAGTTCATTAGTTGCATTATTGTAAAATACAACATGCGAAAAACGCGCTAAAATTACTTGGCCATGCCAATGATTGATATCTTGTTTTACGAAGAGTTTGAAATACACGAGTGCAGTTGTCTTATGTTTTGAAGTCATTTATTCGAGTTATTATTCAAAGCTTTAACAAAATAATTTATTTCTAGAACTACAATTATTTAACTTCATAAGGAACATAATTTCTTTTTTTAGAAAAAGTATTTGGTTGCATGTAAAAGTCTAATTTTTAGCGCGTTTTTCACGTAGTGGAACAAAAGCGCTATTAGGACGCAAATTTCGTCTTCGGTCTTCGTTCCATATTTTGTCGTGCCTTTTTCTCAGCCAATAAGCAACCAATTGACCTCTGGTTTTCGGCATTTGGGTCGCATTTGTGCCCTAGATGAGCCAAATCATATTTAAATTTTCCCATAGTTTTCCCGAATTTTCCTATTGTAAAATACAACATGTGAAAAACGCGCTAAAATTACTTGGCCATGCCAATGATTGATTTCTTGTTTTTATTATCTTCCCCTTTTTTACACTCTTATTTTTACACCCGGTGTATAACGCCCACGCATAAAATTCTTTAATGTTTTTTGTATTAAATAGGCGCGTGACATGCCGGATTTTATAATATGTCACGGAAATGCACCAAACCTATAACAAAATTATATCTAATCTATTGTAAAATAAGGTCTGGCCTCCCTTGGAGTTTATGCTTGTTTTTTTTTAAATAGGGCACTTAAACCATTATTTGTTGAAAAACTTTCTTTTCAAGAAGAGCAAAGTCATAGTGTTAATGTTTTTTTTTAATCGTGTCACAGAAAAATATTTTAGGTAGAACAAAATTATTCTTGAAAGGACAATAATACAGCCAGTGACCGATGTATTTTTAACGGCAATACATTTGTATCAATTTCAATCTCTTTTATAATTACTACATACAATTTTATGTTCAACAAAAGAAACATAATTCAGTTAAAAGTACATTGTACATTTTTCTATATGATTATAAACTCCCCTTTGCACATTATCAAATTCGGGTATGTTGGATTCATAATTAACAACTATTAATTAATAAACAATATTATTTATTAAAAAAATCGTTTCTTATATGAAATACACAAATATTAATCAAATTTAAGAACAACAAATTACAGGGGAGTGTGAAAGAATTCAACTATGAAACGACGGAACACTAACTGAAATACGGAATACGCATACAATCAAACTAACATTTATATCTTTTATGAAAATAACAGACCTGATATCTTTTTAAGCAGGATTCTTTAATACTCATGATCTAAAGAGCGGTTCAATCTTGATATCTTCATTCGTCCGAACCGAATTAATGAACCTTTTTCTATAATCTCCTCCGGCTAACAAACTTCATAGTTTAAACTAATTCTCAGAATCACCTTCTTTTACCTCGTAGTATCTCCTCTATCAACCACGTAATCATCCTATCTCTTCATTTCATCGCGATGCATGTCAATTCAAGCAAATGTTTGTCAAATATTAGAAACAGCCAATTTAGTTCAAATTCCCTTATTTCAATTTAAAAATGACATATTAAGGTATCCAACTACTTGCGGTAACTTTTTATTTTTTAAAATAAAAATATCTTTTTTTTTTTGTGTTTTTTTTTTTTTTTTTGTAATTTTTAGATCTGTTTAGTATATTTTAAGAAATATATGCTAAAATTAAGAAGAGAAAAAGAAATTATTATTACTAAAATAGGAAAAAATTGGTAAAAATTTACAAAAAATAACATAAACGGGACCCATTATGTATCAAAAGTTTATGACCAAATTTTCAATTTTTCAATTTCGACATGTTGTAATGTTTTTCACTTTTTAAATGACCTTCAGGATAAGAGATATTTTAATTCTTACAAAAACTAGATCACATTATCTTAGTTATTATATGAAATTACTTAAAATAACAGTGATTATATTAACATTAGGGACTGTAAATTTTGTAATAAAACAATAATTGATAAATCTGAAGGTTAAAATACTTCTAATATTATGCAGAACTTACAGAAGAAAAATTTCAGTTAATTATTTCAAAAACTTTTTCAGCAATCGCTGGCCCCATTTGAACATTTTCAAAAAAATACATTTCAAGTAAAATGCGTTTTTAAGTATGGCATTTGCTTTTACTAAAACACTTGTAATTTTTGTTCTAGCGAACGGAAAGCAATTAACTTGGTATTTTTATAAAGCTAATAAAATGGTCTATAAAATAAACTCATAAAATAAATTTGTCAATGTTGGTCAAAATTCACAATTTTCGGGTAGTGATACCTAAAATCATAATATATTTCTAAATTTGAATTACTGAGTGTTGCCTAACTTTGAAGGGTAAGTGTATAAGCGTAATCTAAAGTTACATTTGCTTACTTTTTACAATGATATAGCTGCTCAATTAAAAAAGAAACAATAGTAAGAATTCTACGTAAAACGTATGCAAAAAATTTGAAACATGGTTCATTCTCAGAAGCACAGATTAATTCTTGTAAATTCAACTTTTCTCTATTAATATTATTTAAAATTTCATTTTCTATAGGAAACAAAAGAGCCCAAACAATGACTAAAAATTTTGGAACATAAAAAAGAATTTATATTCAGCGGGAATTTTTGTAGCATGATTCGGGTTAATGAAAAAATATGATAAAAAGAAAAAAAAATCTTGAAAAAAATCACATTTTTCTTTCTTTATAAAAAAAACTTGAACAAATAAAAAAAGAGAAGAACATAAAGGTTATTTTAACAGGACGCTATTTCTAAACAATTTAAATCTTGTAAAGGTATTGAAGTGAAAATAAGCAAAGAAAAGTTTTAAAAATTAACCAGTAAAAAAAATGAGATTGTATTTTTTTATCATTCTACTATCAAATACTTCTAAAAAGCAATAACCTTTTTCTTTTTGTTATTCAGTACATTCTTTTCCATTTTAACAAGAGTTTACAATAACAAAATCAATCATACTTCCCAGTGCAAGCATTTTGATCACGTACAAGTTTAAAATATAAGCAAAATTCAATATTATAAAACTCAGATAGAAAAGATATATTTTTTCATGATAGAATTTAAAAAATATAGGTATATTTTTTCGTCTCAATAAGCTTTTATATTCAAGGCAAATAATATCTTGAAAAAAATAAGCGTACAAACAAAAATATCTTGTTATTTGGATATTGAAATTTTTTCATGAATATATTTTAAGCTATGTTTTGCAGTTTTATCGTTCTTGCAAAGCATGATTTTTCATTGTAAATGACGTATAATTTGTACTTATTTTATCAAAACTTCAGGGGAGAGATTCTATTGTTTTGGTTGACATTTAAACTTTGAATATACCAATACAAAATCATTCTTTTTCCAACATCATATATAAGTATTTAACTTCAAAGTTCCCAAAATGGTTTTAAATTTAAATGCACCCCTGAATTTCATAACTAATAGATGAGAAAAAGTTTTTTTTTACAGAAATTAATCATCTTGAAGTTGTTTAAAATATGTATGCCCTCTTTTGTACTACTACATAAATTTAAAAATCCGAGAACTCTTAACTCTTGTACAATCATTTACTTTAAGAAATCATTTATACGATTTCCATAATTTCCAAGTTACATCAAAATACGTTAAACTCATAGTGTTATTAAAGACTGTTATACTTAAGAAATTAAGTTTGTTTATATAAGTAATTCTTTTTTAATATGCAAATAAACTAATTTTTTAATTTTTATTCCATTGCATTATATATTTCATTTAAGTACAATTCCTTAAATCTGGGAATTTAAAATTGAGTAACGAGTGACAAAAACGCTTTTCAAGAGAAAAATGCGTTATCTATAAAAAAAAATTTGATGTTTTGAATCACAGTTATATATATATATATACACTCGTGTCCAAAGTTAAGCATAATTGATAATTATGTGAATAAAGAAGGAACTGCAAATCAAAATGGTGGGAAACGTGATACGCGAGTGTAAAATGGTTATAAAATAAGGAAGCAAATCAAAAGAATGATAATAACTAATTTTTTATTCAAAGTAGCAGTTTGAAAGAAAACTGAGCATAGCAAGGATTCACTCTTTAAAGAAAAAATGAAAGAAAACATTAAATAAAATACTGATGCTGCAGTTTAATAAGGCGTGTGGTCACCTCTGACAGCCAGGCACGCTGCACAGCGATTTACCATACTTGCTATGAGATGATGAATGAAATAAGGGCTCAAACGGTTCGAAGCTTCTTGGAGAGCTCTCTTCAGTTCTGTAACGGAGCTTGGTGGGTTCGAAAGGGCTGCAATTTGTCTCACGAGCATATCCCATAAATGCTCGATAGAATTTAAATCAGTGGAGTTCACAGGCCACGACATGAGCTGGATGTTTTCCGTTTCAAGGAAGTCATCAATCAGCACCGCTCGGTGACATAGCGCATTATCATCCATGAATATGAAGTCAGGACCGACATCACCTCGAAACAAGCGAACATAAGGCTCAAGAACTTCGTCTCTGTAACTTTGAGCAGTCACAGACCCCGTGTTAAAGAAATGGAGGTCTGTGCGGCCGTGTATCATGATGCTTGACCATACCATTACTCCCCTTGATGGAAAATGAAGTCTTTCCATTATGTTTCTTGGTTCAAAACGTGTTCCACGTTCTCTCCATATCGTTTCCCGCCGAGAATCATTAGTCAGACTAAACCGGGACTCGTCACAGAACATCACATTGGCCTATTCTCCCACACTCCAATGTTGATGTTTCAAACTCCAGTTCAAACGAGCGCGTTTATGCGCAGACATGAGTGGAATGCAAACTGCTGGTCTTCTGGCATACAGTCCAGCATGATTGAGTCTCTTGTAAACAGATTGTCTTGAAATTCGTATTCCTATGGCGACTGTGAGCGCCGAACCCAGTGCTCTGGCAGTACTGCCCCTCTGACGTCGCGCACTTATTACCAGATATCGGTCTTGGCGAGGGGTTGTGACTCTTGGTCAGCCTGATACTGGTTGTCAGGTAACATCTCCCGTTCTTTAAAACCTCTGCCACAGTCTTGAGATCACAGACTGGTCCACATTCAGAATTCGAGACACTTCGGTTTGTGATCGTGAGGATTCCAGCATTCCAACGATTCTTCTTTTCGTAAACATGTCCAATTTGCGGCTTTGTGTCATCTTTCACCTTATTTGATGGTTAATAACGTTCCTTCGCATAGCAGTTGCACGAAACTTGTCTGAACTGCCTATGCTGCGGTGTTTCGCGCAGGACGTAGTCGACTGAAAAGTTTTGCAGAAACCCAATATTTCTTCTTCACCCAATTAATATCCGCAAGAAATTTGGAATAATTTTACGAATATTTACGATTTATGCTTAACTTTTGGACACCAGTGTATATATGTGTGTGTGTATACAAAAATTTGACAAATGAAGCACGTCATATATATCAGTCCTTGAGTGTAAACTCTTTTCTTGTTTACAATGATGTTGCATGGTTTTTGTAAATTTAATATCCTACTCCTAAAACAAGACACTTTTTAGTCATAGAGCTGGAGGGAAGCTTGCTAGCAGCAACAACCCAGCCAAAAAACATGTTTTGAGAGATCCAGCTCTGGAGATCTGACTGCCCCCTCCTTTCACTGAACACCTCTTGCATCAAAGTATTCCTCAATTTTCCAAACCGTTTGAGGGTGAGTGCCAACGTCCATAAAAATTATTTGGACTCCTACAGATCTCTGTAAGGATTCACTTAGATGTCTAAGATATCATCCATATAAATCAGAGAAACGAGGAATAACTTCCTAAAACAATTGTAATTCCGTGAACATGTCCAGCATCACACTAGCTCAACACAAAACTCACACACTTCAAGTTTGTTCAATTTGCATGCAGTTCAAATGATGGTACCGGATTCTTGCATCTCTCCTAAACAGAACAAGAGAAAAATTTTTGTTCAAACCAATTTTAAGCTCTTGAGTTAGAATTCAGGCCGACTGCTCAGGTGTAAAAATATAGTGTTGTCTGCCCTATCAGACAACACTCTCTTGCGATTGGAGTCACATGAATGAGTGGATGGTCATTGGTTTATAGGCATGACGCGTCTTCATCAGTGCTTTTGGTTAACAATATACTTTAACCATATACAAAAAAGATGGGAAAGTTCATTTGAGAATTGAATATGTGTCATCCGATATCAAACTTTGCAAGCCAAGTCACAATGGCTCTTGAGCATCCTGCAACTTCTCTGTTGGGTATTGTCATGATTCCCTCAAATTAGTTCTAAAGACTGAAACAATATTTCGGGTAATATTGAGCAATCATCCTACATCACGTAGTAGAAATATTGCTCAAAGTAACTCATGATAGGTGCCTTTATCAAGGCACCTATCATGAGTTACTTTGAGTTACTTACTTATTCCATCATCCAGACATTACCTTTATGACATCTAAAAATTTTCAAGCAATCCAAATTATTCAGAAGAACGAGAAAAGCAAAATATGCTCTGAGTAATATTTGTAATACCTTTCTCAACAATTTTTTATCATATTTTTTTCATAAAGTAAAACTAAACTTTGTATTCAATTAAAAAATTATAAAGAATAGTTTAAAATTTTAATAAATAAATTCTTATAAGTTTTCATAAAAGTAGCATAACTGTTTTACTTCAAAATTCTTAGAATTTTTTGTAATTTATGTTTTATACGTACAATATATCTATGTTTTTTTCTTCTTTTTTATCTATTTCTTTTTCTGCTAGAAAATTGTTTTTGAGTTCAATACAATATATAAATACATTTATTTTTATTCCCTGTTTTGTTAGCTGTATTTTAAGAGCTAACTGATTAAAAAATGACAGTAAATCTTACTAATAATAAATAATAAAGTAACAAGGAAAAAATCAATTGTTTTATATAATATTAAGCTATAATTACCTTTTATAAATTTATTAGCTTTAGTTTTTAATTAACAAATTATTATTTAAATTTTTATGTTTTTTCGAAAGAAAACAATTAAAGATTTCCTTACTATATTTATAGAAATCAAAATATTAATGACTACCCACCACGTTATTTGCTCTTCAAAATTCTCAGGTAATTTTCCTGAAGGCTAATTTTTTTCCCTCTAAAATTGAGTGCAATTAGTGTGATTAATTTTAACAATTACCTTAAACAACATCAAGTTTATGGAAGATGAGTTAATGTTTATAAAAACTATATACTTATTTTTGCTCCGGGCATTGTGCATTTTTTTTATTATTTAACTTCTTAAGGGAAAAAACATTTATTTTCTAAATTAATATCCGTTGCAAATAATCCCTTCTCACAGCTCATTGAAAACCCTTATTTTAATTTTTATAATTTGAAATACCATCAATTCATTGATTGAACAAAATGAATAATAAAACAATTTCGCTAAAGAAAGCTAGCAAAAATATTAATTTCTGAACCGTGTTTCGATTTTTGGAAAAAGGTTAAACACAAAGAGAAAACTTAAAAAAGTATAGCATTAATTAAACCTGTGCTCTTTAATATTCAGAGTTTTTAACACAACATAGATGTTTTAAAAAACAAACTTTTCTGTGCTTTGCTAATTTTATTTAAAACTTAATTTATTTAATTTTTATCTTCTGTTTTTGCTTAATTTTGATACATACTTGATTCTGACATACCAACATTTTAATGTTTTGTAATTCATATAAAATAAATCTAAGTAATAAAATACATTGTTCACCATGCAGAATGTAACACTTCGCACAATATTTATTATAGAGATGACATACAGTGTACAAAAGTAAATTGATAAAAATATATCTTCATTGAGGTGAGGAAGACAATGAAATAAATATTGAGTGTTTCCACTATGAGTAGCAATAAACACTACTACGTCTTTCAGCAATGAATGAAAAAAAGGCTTTATATAGCTTATTTTGCTGTCTCCAGATATTACCGATGCTTATATGGTGTAGCAGTGGGGGTAAATGTAAGTCCCCTTGTTCCCTAATCATCAACCAGACATGCTATGTAGAGGAAATGAAAAAATGTAATATGCTAGGTAAAATAGAAAGTCATGAGAATTACTTGTCACTTACAGTCGTCGCATATTGTTCTGTTTGAGTGAGACCGCAGACAAACCCTGAATAAAAGAGATGATAATAGGCCCCACGATCTCACAGATATCGCTTGTGATTGAACATAAAAGGCGTACTGCGAGAGATATAAGATTGGAATCGAATATACCACCCCAATAATATCCTATTGAAGACCAGTACGGAGAAACCTCACTCAGTTAACATCGAATGAACTCTCATCGAATGCGCTTTTTTGTTTGTTCTTTTTAGGCATACGGAAGCTGCTCACGCAAAACAGAAATATATGAAAATTGAATTCTAGAGCTTCATAACGGCATTATGTTCTCATTTATGTTGTACATTTTGTTTGCAATACAGTTAGTCATAACGTGCATCTGTTCCGGAATGCTAATCATTTGCATATTTTACAGTGATATAAGCATGACGAAACTTTCACCGATTTAGACGATTCTTATATGGAGTTGGATTACGGATGGCTTGTATTGTGCAAAGAGGGGCAACAAAAATGAAGGAATTTCAAATTTTTAAGCTATCTTCAGAAATTCAAAGAGCTCGCTCCTTTATTTTACTACAAAATAAATATAACTTCCAGCTTAACTAAAGAATAAAAAGAGGTTTATTTTTATTCAATTGAAAGATTTGAACTCCAGATTTGTTTTTCTCTATAAGATTAGATTCTGTTTAACATTCAGCGATCATACTCTATTTGAGGCCAAGTTGAAATGCTAAGACGTTATTTCCTTTAGAAAAATACGTGATTTTTTCCCCTTATCCATGGGGAGTTTGTGTTTCTGAAGGTTTTCGAGTAGTCTTTTACTATTGTCCAATATGCCTAGTATTCAATATTTTTATTGCTATTCAAGAACAACCATTTCCTTTTTAAATGAATTATTTTTATCAACGAGATTTTTTAAGGGTTTAAAAGGAAAAAAAAATTACGTTAATGGTAACTGATAATTAGATTGAATAATATCATACGTCTTGGTGCGTAGAGAATCTCAGTTTTTTATTAGATTATATGGATACCTTGATGTATATATATTTTAATTCTCAATTTATTGTTAATATGTGCGAGTTCGTTCTACATAAGTTCAATATAATTTGCATTATTTATACGTAAGGAGAAGCACGTTATTCCTTTCTTTAGAGATTCTATTTGCTGAATTTCAATTATTCAACTCATGGAAAATGGGATTTTAATGAAAATAATATGAATAATCCTTTTTGCAAATCAACATAATTAATTTTAAATAAACTGTATTAAATTCTATTTGTTTGAGCTGTAAACACAAAAATAATAGAAACAGAATATAAAGCAAGGAATAAAAGAAGGTAGCACCAATATCATTGTGAAAGTTATCTACATTCAAATCCGTGCTCCTTTTATCTCAATCAGCAGTAGATATTAAAAAGCTAATAACAATATAACTCCATGTTCGTTGAAAAAGTCATTATCTAAAAACACTGTTTTACTCTGTTTGGAATTGTAATTGAACTATTTGTTCATATTTACTGGAAACAGCAGAAACAATAAATTAACAATCTAGTGATACTATTTTACATAAGAAATCCCATTCATTCTGTATTAACAAAATTAAGACTGAAACTCCGGTATTATAACATAGAAATCCAAAATACTTTTTAAAAATAATTCATAAAATTCATTAAATGACCCATATATGTAGCTTCATATAAAAAAGAATTCGCCCAAGCGGAAAAAAGAAATATTCAGTTAATTTAATCAATTTTTCCTTCGTCATCGTATTAATTTTTTCTCGTGGAGCTATTAAATTTTTTAATTGAAATGATATTATGAAAAAAAATCAGTGTAATACTTAAACCAAGGCACATTTCTCAAGCGTTCACAATTCTACAGGTCTCACATTTACTACTTAACTGTTGTAAATAATAGATTTTGTGAAATTTTTTTTACTATTTTAAGACTAGGTGTAAAGTTTTGATTAATTTTGGACCAATGTAATTATAAATTAATTATTTTACAAGTTACGAACATTTGTAGGATTGCTGAAGTAGCTGCAATTCTGATACTATTTACTAATATAAACATATAGTTTTATGTGTATTAAGGTTGTATTAAGAACTACTTATAAGATAAATATTTTTTTATCATAAGCAACTTAGAGTAATTTCCAAATTCAAACTAATATATTTTTAAAAATTACATAAATATATAAACATTTCTCAATCTAACTAGTTTTTGTTTTAAATTTAACTTTTAAAACAATTGATTGAAAACTAATAAATGGAATGCAATAAACGTTTTCAAAAGATACTAATTTTAAAAAAAATTCTTCAATATTAGAAATAAACTTTTTCTGTAAAATGATGAATGGTTGCTATTGAATTCCTTAATGTATACCTTAATATAATTTTAATCAGATGTATATTTAAAAACAATTAATTTAAGACATAAAAATTATTCTGGATAAACTATATATAATACAATTTAATGGTCGTGTAAAGTACATTTTTTAAATAAATTAAACACTGTTAATTAAAACACATAATAATAAAAAGCATATTGTGTATTTCTATCTATTGGTTGATAAAACACAAATATAATTGACGTATGTTTATTAAATCATTAGAATTTGCCTTAATAATTAATATAAACCTATTTTAGAAACAAGTTATTCGCCATTTTGCTTCCTTTTAATCACATAATTAACAAATTATAACAAAGAAAAAAAAGGACACATACACACACAAAATAGTTAAAGACACATTTTAAAATGTCAAATTGAATTTTTGCAATATATTTTCAAACAAATTCTTTAAATAATTTTTTAAACATTATTATGAAGTATTAAATTTTGTGAATTTTACAGTAACACAGTAAATTGGTCTTGTATTTAAATACCAAAGTGACATTTATTATGGTAGTAATTCTGGCATTTTTTTTTTATTCCAATTATAGTCATATACGTAGGTAACTCAAATTTATGGAGATTTATAATACTCAAACATATGTATCAATGCTAAATGTATGTATTAGTTTCAACAAAAAAAGATTTTTTCAACTGATTTTTACATACTCTTCCGTCATCTTCATAAAGTAATTTGAAATTTTGTACCGAAAACATAAAGTTGAAAAACTAGTTGAGAAAAATGAATATTTAAATAGTTTTTGCTTAGGTATTTATGTGTGATAATTCACACTTCTCACAAAATCTTTATAAGGGTGTGCTTGTTATTTAACTCTCTTCATATATTATGTATAAAATCATACTTATTTGGATAATTAAAACTGTTTTAATATATATATGTATGTAAGGATAATTAAAT
>BMAO01011594.1:0-17931 GCA_019973975.1 Trichonephila clavata | reverse complement strand
TCATTTGAATTTAGCTTAAAATTACCCAGCCCATTGCAAATGGAGCCCAATCTGACGGTAATCAAGCTAATACATAATTCACAAGATAATAATGATGACATAAAAAAGCACAATTTTACAATTTCATAAAAACAGATGTTACATAAAAACATGTTCCCCGTTTATTAAATCTGAATAGGGTTATATTTGGCAAGAGCAAAATCCTTTTAAAATCTTTAAAAATAATGACAGTTAATGCTCAAGCTTTTACAGTGCTTTAACCTTAAAGAAATAAAAATGTCACCGTAATGCGTCGGAGATGAAACCATTTGCTCTAATTAATATTGATTAATCCTTTTATTAATAAATTAACAAACCACTTACCGCATCAATTCGGATTACATCCCATTCTCTGTTCTCTTGCATCGATGCCTTGTTCTGGAGCTATGTTGCCATTTTTGAGGCTTTTTAATGTTTTTTTTCTAATTATTGATTATTTTTTAGCCGCCAAGCATAGCAACTCCGCACAAGAAAATGCCACGCTAATTGTTAAATCTAAATGACAGTGTTTACCAATTAATCATTACACTTAAGAAATAATTTTCTAAAAATGTTTATCCGCTTAAAAAGCACGGAATTTTTTTTAATTGTCAGATTTTTTATGTTTTATATGATGATATAGTCTTTGATCTTTTGTCGAGAAAATCCTTATTTGACATTCTTTGTAGTTCGACATTTTCTAAAACGAAATTGTCTTAGAAATTTTTTTATGAATCTCAATGTAAATAATAGAATTTGTAAAGAGAATTAATAAGCAACTAAAACTTATAAGTGTAATATTACTTCAATTTTCAACTTAAAAGAAGAATTTTTTTATAATAGTATTTTTCTCTGGACGAAAAACTGTTCATTATTTAGAAGTACAGAAAATAAACAAATTTATATTATTTTACATTACAATTTTTTTAGAAATTAAATATTTTCTTTGAGTTTGTTATTTGAATTTCATATAATGAGATAAAACTACTGTTCTGCTAAATGACTTAGAAAGATATGATAAAGCTGTAAAAATAAAATAAAAAAATGACGAAATTGTACAAAATCTTTAAGAAAATAAAAAGAAAAAATATTCTGAGAATTAAAGTTGTGTGTGCCTTTGATTATTAAGTAACTTTAAGATGCATATTTTTCCTTTGAAAATGAAATCTGATTTCTTTATTCTTTCGCGAAATATTGCCATGGTTACGAACTCGTGGTGGTCATTGTTTCTATCGGGTCTTAGTTGTGATGCCTCTAAAAGGACTGTTATGTAGAAAAGATGAACTTTGAATCTGGTATTTCAATTCAAGACTCATCAACCATTATGCCAAGTGGCCTAACGTACACCTCCGCAAACTTCGCATCGCATGGTGAGCCTGGATTCTAGAGGGTCCAACGCCTGACTGACGCCAAGTACGGCTTTGAGCCCCAAACTGGACTTTGCAGGAAATGCCCTGATATTCTCCGTTACGTCACTGATTATGCCGTATGTGTATCCCTACCAAATGTGAGAGGAGAAACGAATAAATCGAGGATACTTATTCGTTTCTGATGTAATAGAAGATTCTGAAATAGATTCTGATATGTAAATATATCCATCAAATTCTTTTGAATCACACAAAACCAGAATCAGAGTTATATTAAAGTCGCACGATAAAGCTATTGGTGACTGACCTCGTAATTTTAAACCATGGTAAGTGACGAGGACGACACCTGAGCCCTGGCACCTCCTCTCCTAACTTCCACATCACATCAACAAAAGGACGTTTGAGCCTCTATATATTAGCATTTTTGTGCATTGGCCTCCTTTGCACGGCAGTTCTTCAGAGGTACTAGGCTTGAACTCACGACCCGCCATCCACGAGCCCGTGACCTTGACACTAGACTACCGTGAACTGCTGAACATAAGGTCTTAAACAATTCTCCCAAATTGCAAGTGCTACCCCTATATTGAACTGAACGGCTTGGTCTTGTGCATGTGTATTAGAAGTTCGAGCATTAAAGATGCTGTTTTCATTGGACTTTAAATTTATCATTTAAATCACATATTTGCTTACATTTGGCGTCTGTGATTGATAAACAATGACTGTAGAAAGTCTAAGTGTGAAGGGAAGGGCTCTACTGAGTTACTTCTTGTAATGAGCTTCGTTCGAGAAGGTGTTAAAAAGTGATAACACTTCCCTGACGTATGTATTCTTCCTCCGAAAACAATTGGCAGATTCACAAGACTAGAAAACATTCAGAAACAAATTTCGGAACTTTTGAACGATAGAAGCCAGAAAAGAGTTCGATGACGACTTCACTAAAGCTGAAAAGTACTGATATAAGTTGAACAAATTATCCACAGAACTGGAATATGTGCTAATTTATATCGGAGACTTAGTTGCATCAGTGGAAAAATTAAGTTTGATCTTGGTGAACGCTGATGTTTTTTGAAAAGTAAACTCTTAACACTCGATTCATTAGGGAGAACACAAAAACAATTAGCTATATTTTTTTCTGGAACTACTGATAAAATTGTGTTTACCGGAATCTGTGTTAAGAGCGTGGGAAAGATACAAGAACTCTGACTCACTATCAAGAGGTCAAGGAATTAACCGTTGTCTTGAGAGATTAATGACTATTCGGAAAGTGAAATCGGAAGAAATGTCACAAATAACTCCCCCTCGCTTAGTTGTCTCGCAGCTTCTCGGAACCAAACCTGCCGTACTGAAGCCGAATTAAGGACAAGTGCTGCTCTCATCAACTCGCGAGAAGAGGGGCCAGGCAAGCAGACATTTTGTTTATTTTGCTTTAATTCCAGCCATTGGAGCTCTACCTCATGGCTAAAAATATTAGTAAATGATAAAAAGAGCATTTTAATTAAAAATCGTGCATGTTTCAGATGTTTAAATGAAGATCATAGCACTCGTTCTTAAAAGGAGGTTGTATGTGTTCGTGCACCTGTAGTATCACTCTTGCAAATGAATCTTTGATAATTAATGTATATTTGCAAGCAATAATTTTAAAATTGTGCAATTATGGTAATATTATGATTTTCCGCTTTTTCCTAAATAATGGGACACAGAAAACATATTTAACCGAAAGAATACTTTAGCATTTGTGATGATAAATTACCCTTGGAGATTGTTTGGAAGGAGAAAGACACACTTGAAGATAACATTTCCATTATAGAGTTAAGAATACAGAGAGAGAGAGAGAGAGAGATGACAGTTTTTCTCACCAAATTAAAGTTTTCTCAGAAAGTAAAAAATGTTTGTATTTGCCTAAAGTAAATAGTTTGTGGTGCTATTGAAGTTCAAGAAAAGGCTATTACAGCGCTTTATTTATGTGACTCTGCAAAGAAAATTGATTCATTTTAGTGCTGATGTAATTGCAGTAATTTTGTCAGGTAAATAACAAAGTTAAAACTTTATGCTCCAAATTGAGTTCAAAGGAATATCTCCTGAATTTTTTATTACATTATAAAAGTAGATTAGAATATTTATACATTAATAATACAAATTTTTTTAAAAAAAAGAAATTATCGTTAGTTAGAGTTAATAAATGAATTTGGTACTTTTTGGCACCGTCGGGTCAATAAAATTGAAAATACTCCACAATTTTTAAAATAAAGAAACTTTGCACTACTTTTTTTAATGCTACAAATAACAAGATACATATACCTATTTACGAGGAAAATCACGAACACAATTTCTTTCCATTCAAATATAAAAATATTTTGCACACTTCACGTTTTAAAAGTGGTCGGCTCTCTGTAAAGATTTCTTTACACACATTTCTCAGTATTCTCGATTTCCCACTGCAGTCCGAAGAGATACTTAAAAAGTAACATAGCTTGTTTCTTTTAGTTATTAGATCTCACTTTCAAGCATATTTGAAATGAGATGGGTAATATTCTAATAGATGAAAATCAAAGTATATATTTAGCAAATATCAATAAATTTATTCAAGTTCAAACTATTTTACATGCACACGAAGAGAATGTATAGATAAAATAAGTAAAAATCAGGGATTTAAATTTATTTGGTCCATGGCGAAGGATAGTATGCAGCCTCACTTAAAAGGATGGGAAACATGAGGGTTGAAGACTTTCTTTCCTTTTGTACTTGGTTCCTTCCTGCTCACCTTCTTAGATGTATTGATGCCCCCTTGAGACAGCTGTTAGTTGAGTAGGATGACGTCTGTGTGTGTGACTTGTGTGTGTGTGTGTGCGTGTGTCGCAAAGTCGCTTGGATTTGGCGTATGCATGCTTTCTTGCTCCATAAGATTGGTAACGTCTGCGACAAATTTAAAAAATTTACAAGCTATAAATAATTATTCTTCGTTTTTTTAAGCTAAAAAGTACTATATACAATAGCTTCTCATTGACCCAACAATTCAGGGTTATTTATAATTCCCTCCCAGGCTTAGAAAGTGCTATATTAAAGAAAACCAAGACGAGTACAGCAAAAAAGAACATATGAAATACAGAAACAATTCAAGATTTATTTACATATTTTACAGGTGATCTACATGTGAACCCTTGGTCGCATATTAATGCGATAATTCAGCCAAGTTCTCCTCAACATGGAACTATCAATGTTATTGACAGTAGATGTCTCATCCTTTAACGTGTTATCCGAAAACTTACTTTATATCAAAAATGGTATGTTTTCATATAGTACTTAAACCCTTTTGCTGCGTGATGTTGCAGAATTACGTGAAAGGATTATATATACGTGCTGTCAATAACATTGATTGTACCATGTTGAGGAGAGTGGAAGAGGAACTGTGGACTACCGCATTAATGTTGTCGTGTAACGAAGTCACACATAAAACACTAACAAAATATGTAAATTAAATTGACTGAATGTATAATTGAAGACTTGAATTGTTTCTGTATGCTTTCAAATTTTCTTTTTGCTGCATTCGAGAAAGTTTTTACTATAGCGTTTCGAAATCTGGAGAATTATCTCAACTATTTTCTATTTAAAAATAACAATAGTCTCAAACAAAGGAAGATTTTCTGTTTCAGTATCCAACTACCCTAAATCATGAGTTTTTTTTAAAAAAATTGTGTGACGATTTTTAATGATTTTATATTATAGGCCATCTATTAGCTTAACAAAAATATCAAGTTTTTTTTTCCATTTATCAGAAACAAAAAACTAGAAGTGTTTAGTAAAAGCGAATGCCATAACTTTGTATAAGATATGTCTAACTTTAAATTGCGTTTTACTCGAAATGTGTTTTTTTTCGAAAAGCCCAACGGGGACAGCGATTGTTAAAAAAGTTTTTAAAATAATTTACTGAAATATTTTTTGTGTATGTTCTGTAAAACAGTAGAAGTGCTTTAACCTTCAGATGTATCAATCACTGTTTTATTACAAAATTTGTAGTTTTGTGTGCATATAACCACTGTTTTTTAAGCAATTTCATATAATATCTAAGATAAAAGCCTCTAGTTTTTGTAGAAATTAAAACATCTTTTAACCTGATTGTCATTTCAAAAAGGAATAGCAAAGTAATTCATCAAAATTGAAAAATTGAGAATTTGTTCATTTACTATTTGTACAGAACGGGCCCCGTTTATGTAATTTTTTGTCAATTCTTACCCATTTTTCCTATTTTAGTAATAATAATTTATTTTTCTTTTCTTAATTTCAGCCTTTTTTCTTAAAATGTACTAAATAAATCTAAAAATCACAAAAAAAGCTTTATATCTCCATTTTTTAAATAAAAGTTGTCGCAAGTAGTCAGATACCTTATATATATATATATATATATATATATATAATCCAGGATTTATATCAACCATACTGTCGTATGCTTCGTCCATCAAATATAAGAGGAGAAAGTTTTCAACTCTCAAAACCAAAATACTTAATTTTAACCTTTATTTGTTATTGTATAGACTGATTTTGTGTGCATTGTGTATGTGTGCTAGAAGGGGGTGCACTAAAAATGCTGTTTTGGGTAAACTTCAGGCATTTATTGAACCTTCAATGACTGTTCTACACTCAAAAATTTGTTTTATCAGTTAACATACTTTTTACAGAATTTGTCTAGGCTACAAGGTAATCAGATTGAAATGTTGTGGAAGCATAAAGTCAGCTCAAATGTTCTCGTCACTTGGCCGCGATTCAAAATTACGAGTTTTATTATCAATAGTCTTTGAGTTGCGACATTAATAAAAAAGGATTTACCTCTTGAAGTATATCCAATTACCGGAGTACAATCAAATTAAAAATATTTCTCCAGTCGTATTTTAATATAATTTTTATGGTGAAACAACATTAAGCCTTTACTGATAAAAAATATCTTGCACTTTCAATTTCCTTACCTTAAAAGTATTTTATTTATAGAACTACGCATTTTCTTATTTATATATATATATATATATATATATATATATATATTTATTTAACATACAGTCTTCAAAAAAATAGTACACTCCTGATAAATTCCATTATTCTTGAAATTTACATCACAGCTAATAGCTGAAAGTGAACTAAATTATGATGTGTTGATTCTAATGCCACCTGATTAAGGGTGTCTGATCGAGGCTCACAAAATTCATCGTGACAAGAGGCTAAAATACGTCTGTTATTTTGGCTGCAACCTTGAACACCATGTGAGTGACAGTTTCTTTTCACTCCGTTTCATCCCAGTTTTGAGGGTAAACTACCAGGGGGGGGGGGAGGTGACTCCACGGGGTCTCTCACTCCTCTTCTCTTACTGCAACTTCTCGAGGAGACTTTCAGCTAGATGAATATTTAAAGTTCTCCGGAACAGTCAGTGTCACTAATCACCCCAACATCCCGTCTGGGTAGCCAAAATTATGATGTGTGTGTGAATTAATTAACTTTTAAAAAACTAATTTGCTCATTAGAGTTTCTTTTCAAAATAACGTATTTTTAATAACCTCATTACATTTTATAATTTGTTTTTTAATTAGGAAATAATTATCTACCATTTGATATAAAAGGCTTTTAAAAGTGTTGAGCACAAAATTTTATATCGTCAAATGTTTGAAAAACCCATTTAACATTGAAAGGGAGACCATTTTTTATCCATCACAACTCAGTAGTTTTCAAACGGATCAGATAACGATAGTAAGCAAATTAGAACATTTAAAATTACGCGTAGTAAATTAATCAAAAAATGAACACTAAATTTCCCCTTCGAGTTATTAAGAATGATACTATTTTCATCTAATTTCGAACTACGAAGGACTTTAAGAATATTCAGTTTTTTTTAACGATTGCACTTTTATAGTATACAATACATATATACTTTATACACATACAATAATTGTTTTTTTTCTGTCATACACAAACACAGATATTTTAATCATATATCAACACGCTTTACTTAGTTTGATTGTTACCACAATTAGTATTTATATTACAAAATATAGCGTTCTGGTAAATCATTCTAGATAAAACATATTTACTAGAGATTGTTGTTGTTTTTCTTTACATTGTTTTACATTTTTTTTAATAGCTTAAATTTTTGAGGATACTTGAGATGATTATAAAGGTATGATGATTTGTTTTTTCTGACAGTGGCGCAAGTCAGCGTTTCTCAAACTGTGGGGCGCCCCCCCCCCTAGGGGGCGTGATAACTCTGCGTGGGTGGCTCGAGCATACTGAAAAGTCGAAGACAAAAGATTATATTAAAAAATTATTAATTTACTGAAAATAAACAATTAAAATACATTCTGACATAGTAAAAAATAAAATTAACATTTACACTGATATAATACACTTATAATATATCAGTACTGCACAAAATGTTTTTATAATTAATTTAACAATACTTAGATTAGAACAAGTTTAAAAATTACCAGTGACTCCATGGGCTTGTCATATATAAAATTATATACAAAAATGAACACTTATCTTGATAATTTTTAAGGTTTACTACCGGTTAAAAGTTACGCTATTCCATGTAGGGACGCGTATGTGAAGTATTGGGGGGGGGGTAAGGAAATCCTTTGATATAAGTAAAATGCTTCAAAAACACTATAAATGTCCTTTGATTGCATTCTAAAGCCTTTGAAATAATTTTTTTATGGATAGCAGACTGGAATTTTATGGATAGCAGAAAGATCGTACTTCGGAAAGACGTGTATATACGTCCGAGGCATTTAACATACCGGTTGAGCCAGATGTATATATAAGCCATTGTCACTTAACAGGTTAAAGTCGTATTGTAGCTTTAGCATCAAAGTATAGTATGGTTGAATTCAATGCATTGTTATTTGTATGGAGGGGGGGGCGTGATGAAAGTTATGATTAAATATTGGGTCGCAAATATTGAAAATTTGAGAAGCACTGGCATAAGTACATCCTACAACCCCCGCATCTCGGGTTAGCCTAGAATTTTAAGGGGCTAAAAGCCTGACTGAAGCTAAGTAAGATCCGGATTTGGGTTCAAAACCTGACTTTGCAGGGGAGGGGTTAATATTATCCGTTACTCCACTGTTTACTGAACTTTCTTTGAGACATAACTTATAGTTAAGATAAACCGAACATCTCATTCCTCTTACTTAACCCTTTTTAACGGTCGATTAAAAATTACCCGATTCGCGACCCCAGTGCCATCGTTTTTCCCATAGGCGTGCGTATGTGATGGTTTTTTTTGGGGGGAGGGGGAAGGCAGAAAAATAAGCAAATTTTTCTCTGAAATAATTAAATACCTTGCAAACACCATCAAGATTATTTTTTTTTGCATTCCAAATCCTTCAAAATAGTTGTCATGATAGCAGCGCAAAGACGTATAGATACATCCGGGGGAACTTAGAACACCAACTGAGCGAGACTGATATATACGCCGACGGCACTTAATTTATCCTAACACGTTCGGAGTACTTTTTAACAAAAAATACCAAAAACTCAATACCAATAAATATTAGTATCTAACTATCAATATTTAAAATAAATTACCTGAATTTTACAATTACTTGAATTGAAATTTTATCAATATTTTTGAAAAACTTGAAAGCAGTCAGAGAAAAAAAGTAATAAACATATATTAGTAAAAGTATTACTGAAACAAATTAGATGCATTTATCTAGAAAATGTACTAAAATTTTAATTTTTTATTAAAATTTGAAAATTTTAAAGCTTATAAGAAATGTTGCATTTTTTATGAGACCATTATTGAAAAAACAAGCCATAACTCAAAAAGTATTAATACAATAAGAAATATTTTAGTACATTCTCTAGAAAATAACATAAATATTAGGTTCAAAAAGTTTTATAGAAACACATTCGTAATATTTTGAGTTATCAGACTCGCCATGATAAATTTCGAGCAATTTAAATGCCCACTTCTAGTAGATCAAAAACCCACTTCCGGTTTTTCTAAATTTATAAAATGGATTGTAACTTGGCCCCTAGGTAGTGTAGAAACAAAACAAAGTATGTTTCGTAAAGTCAAAAGATGGCTCTATTCAATAAAATAAAAAATAAAGATATCTGTCTTGACTGAATTGAGTCATTTTCAACGGGTTCGGATACCTTAAGTTTTTATATTGCAAATACTTCTGTCCAATTTCATACATATACTATCGGACTTCTAATAACAAACAAATAAAATGCAAATAAAAGTATTTGCAAACATAATAAAGTACTCTCTCTATTCCGCAGGTGCATTAGTTTTCAACAGTGTACTTTTCCTTAACATGACTAAAGAAATGATTTTAATCCAAACAAACATTTTTTCGTGTTCTTCAAAGAAATGAAATGAGAAACGACTAAAGAATAACGGATAAATAAAAATAATAAAGTTAAATATAATAATATACAGTAAAAGTTTCTGAGAGGCTCATTTTTATATCAGTAACTTTATATAAATGAATATAAAAAGAAAGCTTTTGAAAATAAATCACTTTTGAGAGGAATATAATAAATTACTTTTAGAGGGGGAAATGTTATACTCTTTTTTCATGACAATATATATTTATTTCCTTAACAACAGTTCCCTACACCAGTACCTCATAAACAAATATGTATCAGCCTCTTTCTTGCAATAGATTTCTTTTTTTCTTATTCAAACTAAAAACCCAGAATCAAAACAAACTCTTTACAATCACACGCATTTGATAACAGACTTCCAGACCATTTTCTTAAGAATGATAAATCCCCACCCCTTGCATCGTCTGCACTTTTCTCGGACGATCCCCGCCTTCCCCTTTAGAGGTCGAATACTTGGCAGAAGCCCAGGGAGCTCTCAGACAGATAGACAACCGGCGGGAATGGCGATTTCTCAAGTCTACCCTTAAGAGGGTCCCAAAGGGTGAAGGCCCAAGGTTGGCGCCAACGCTTAGTGTGTTACAAACCAAATTCCTTCGTACGAATATTTAAATAAATTCATCTTTTCAGTTTCAATTGTGGAAGCAGTTAGCGCTGATTTTCACAGTGTGTATGCTAATAAAACTTGCATTAATTTTAATGGAAAATGTTTAAGGGTGTAAAGAGGAAGAATAACTTTACCAATAGATTTTTGTTAGTTGCATCATTAGGTATATATTTGGCACCTTACCAAAAGATCAATCCTTGACTTGCGAAGTAGGTTTTTAGTATAGAAGTCGCCGTTTTGTCTGAGAAGTCTGGTTATGTCTGAGGTACAAATGGAAAAACAGAGTAAGTCGAATGTCTGGTTGGGATGAATCCTGATATTTGCTTTAGTTTTTTTTTAATAGTGACAATGAATTAAAATATACAGAACGTGTCTATGAAGGTCAAAATTGAAATACAATATTTATCAAGTTTAGAAATTAAACATAAGTGAGAATCTATCTCATTTGTGTACGGCGCAGAAAAGAATGACTTTACTTTTGTCGAAAGGTGTGAGTGTCAGAATGAATATTAATTCTTACTGTTCAGCTTACACGAGAGTGTTTGGCGACGGACCTCGTAATTTTGAAACATGGACAAGTGACGAAGACGACGCCCAAGCTGGCACCACCTCTTTAACTACCACACCAACGGGGAACAATTAAAGCTCTCGACAGATTTAAACGTACATCACTGTTCCCTACACGGGCGGGTCTTCAGCTAATCTAGGCTCGAACTCATGACATACCTGCCATGGAATCCGTACCGTTGGCCACTAGGAATTCCGGCGACTACTTGGTCGAAAAGCGAGAAGATATAATTCATCACGCCAAATAAATAACACTCATTTTTTTTTATATTGAAATAAAAGTGGGTTCCGTGTTTTTGTTTTTCCTCGAGAAAAAGCGAGAGCTTTATTAAAGTCAAACTACAAAGCAACACAAGGGCTATTAGCGGCGACCCCATAATTTTGAACCTCGGTCAAGTAACGAGGATGACACATGAGCTTGCATCCCCTCTCCTAACTACCACACCTAGGAGGACATTGAGTTTCGACAGATTTTAAAGTGCATTTGCCCCTTCTCACGCGGGGCCTTCAGATATCGAACCATCAGTATTCCAGGACAAGTTCGTGATCATAACCCATCTAGGTCACTGCGGTCACCCTGTAAATATACATACATAAAGTGTATGAAATCAAAAACATATTAATATACAAAATGTAAATATTATAGGTATAACATTTTTAATTGACTCTAGGTACTTTCTAATCATAACCTTAAAATGTACTTTCGTTCCAATTACTTTTATAAATTTATTAATGTTTTTCTTTCTGAGATATATATTACTCTTTCGTATTAATTGTGTGCAAATTCTTGTTTTTGTTTTGAAAAAATTGTTAAATATTCCATTAATTTAAAACAGAGATTTATGCAACTGGAATTCCATGATGGAAAAATAAGAATGAACACTAAAATCTGAGTGTCGCTAATACATTTAAATTTCATGAAACCATGGATTTATTCATTTACAATCTTTGTTTTTATATACTCTCTATACATTCGAATTTTCACTTCAAGGAAACTTCGAGGGAAGAAAAAAGGAATTGTGTGCCTGTATTATCGATATGTAAACAAAATCTATAAGCATGAAAGCTGAAAATGCCATATTTATATAACTAAATAAAAAAAGTCATTTTTTTTATTGGCTTAAAAAACACAAAAAATATCCTATTGTAAGCAAAACAGAATATAAACCAGCACAAACTTTTTTACATTTTGGAATATTTTCAGAAAAATTCTACAATTCAATCCTACAAGGATTTATTTTTGCTTAACAAGCTCGGAGGAGAAAAAAATTTGATTTCTTATATTTAAAAAGTAGTGTTTTCTATTTAATTAATTAAAAGAATAGATTTTATTAAAGTAAATTCTTAAACATTCTTTTTTTCTTTCTTTTTTGTGTATATCTTATATCACAACCATTAGTTAGGATTTCATTAATACTGCTTTTGGAAATTTTTTTCAAAATATGAGATTATTTAGTGTTGAATAAACTTTTAACTTTTAGCAGAGAGAAAAAATTGAGAGCATTTATTTGGAAAAGCATGTGACAAAAACAGTTTTCACTTTAATTAGTCGACTTATTTTGTGTTATTCAGATTTAAATTACCGAAACGAAACACGCAACATATGTTGTTTTCCACGCAACAACTCTCTCCTTGTGGAAAATTCAGTTTTACAGGAGAGTTTGCTTTCCAGTATGAATTAAGATTTTGGCAATCCAGAAGATTGGTGACAAATTTGGCGAAATATTACATCGCCAATGAACCATTTAAGAATTCTCAGGGATCGACTCTTCTAGAAGTTTCCACGAAGCTGTATAAGGTCTATGGAGCTCAGAAATCAATCAGTCGAGATTGTAGGGATGGTTTTGTGATCAGTGACTTTAACTATCTGAGTTCCTGTTAGTGTAACTATTCTAGAGAAACGATTTTGGAGCACTGTGCAGCTTGATTATTACGAGTGCATTCCAACAACTGTAAATAATTTATCATATTTCTTTGTGTGTATACGTTGATTTGTCTTTGTGTAGTCATTTGTTCATCTTTGTCAATTGATAAATCTGTTATTCAAACAACCGGAGTCGTTCGGCTGCTCTTGCCCCCACTCAAATTTGCAACATTACTGTACCATAAACAATTCGTAACATTACCAACTATTAAATGGGAAAAAATACATTTTCAATAGATGAAGTTTTAATAGGAATATTATTAAGAGAAAGGACGACAGATTTTGAATAAATTAAGAGTATTACTTCTAAAGAAGGGTTTTTTGGAAGGGGTGGGAAAGAGAAAACTTTTAAATGTGAAATATCTTCGGTCGAAAGGAGCTGGCTACAGTTTTAAATAATCTTACTCGAAAAAGTATTTGTTTATTAAAATTTTTTTTTAAAATATCCCTCATATATCATGTTATTATAGAGATTACTTACTTATAACACATTAAGAATTTTATAACGACAATTCCATTGACAATCCTCCGTGATGCACGTTAAATCCGTCAAGGCTCAAATCTTTAGTTGGTGTTTTGTGGAAGTTCGGAGAGTGGAATACCGTCCTCGTCTCTCAAATGTGGCTCAGATTTAAGAGATCAGTTTCCAATAGCCATCGTGTGGCTTTGTAGTGTGAATTTAATAAATAATCGATTATGTTGTGGCTGGGGTAGCCTAATGATCATGAGCTTGAGCTCTAGTGGCGTGTTGAGGGTTGGTGCACGTTAAATCTGCTGCGGCTCAAAGTCACCCCGTTGCCGTGGAGTACTAGTTTGGAGAGATGATGTTAGCTCAGGTGTCGTCCGTCACTTGACCAAAAATCAAAATTATTAAGTCCATCACCAGTTGTCCTCGGGCTTTTTTTTATAGTGACGCTGAATAAACACTCACCCATGCAATTGAGATAACGTTATCTAGTACAATACTAGAAACATTTTATAAATGTAAACTGAACACACGAATGGCATGTAATGATCAATTTTTCACAGAACATGAGTTATGTTTCCATTCCAAAATTTTAATTTTTTTTAATTAGTTGAACATATAATTTATAATATGCACAAAGAAAATTTGATGCTGCTTTTGTATAAACTTTCCAGAAAACTTTTTTATATCCAATATCGTAACTAGATACTTGTTTATGCTTATTAAAATCTTAGGAAATTATTGAAAATTTCTATCAAAATCCAAAGTATGAAAAATAAACGTTTATTATGATGGAGAAATCTTATTTTATAAGCAATACAAGATAGAAATAAGAAGTCAATTATAAAATAATGATCTCCTTTTTTATTACAGAATGTTTTGAATAATTGGTTTATATAGAAGTGATAACAAATCATATTTTTCATTTTCATCGATTTATACTTGTCATGAATGTCGCAAAAGCTGATGGTTATTATCTACTTCACTCTTTTTCCAGTGTCGTAAATATTAAAAGAATTTATTATATCGATTTATATAAGTAGTAAATATTTTAGTATAGCAGGTTGTAATACTTCCGTCGCCACAAACGTCGCCAAATTCTCTGGAGAAAGTAAAGATTCACATCGTTGGCAATGTCATATTAATGCCAAAAACCAACGTAAAAGACGGCTTACACTGCCAAAAACACTAGTAAATAATTAGCACTAATTATATTACTTAAGTGTCACTAATTATTATATAAGTGACGTTCTTAATTTCATTCGAATTTTAAAAAATAGCTGAGGTATTTGAGAATTTTTATTCTTTGGAAGTTTTAAATGAGCTCTTAAAAAGTCTGCGAGCAAGACTTTTCTTGGGGATTTAAACATTTTACAGGATTTCCAAGTTAATTAGAGCTTTGTTTCTTTTCATTCAGGAAACAATAAAAAGAATGACAAAAGTGTTGAGCGAAATAAAAGAAAAATGCAAAAAGATTCGTAAAACAGTAAATAGTTGCGGAAGTTTGAACTAAGTTTGTCGTCACTGAAATTAGACCAGCACTATTAAAAAAAACAGAGTGATTGAAGCGAGGCCAATTCTTTCAGCAAAATCGATATCTAATTTTTTGTTTTTTGTTTTATGAAAACGGTTATTAAGTTGATATTTGCATTGAAACTTTTCTCTGTGTGTGTTCATTCAACTCTCTGCAAACTTCACGATTTGTATCCTTCCATCATTGAAATTCAGGGAAACGGCATTTCTGTGGAAATAAATAAAACGCCCATATAAGATTTCTATCGTTCATTCGATTATTTATTACGACTATGAATACAACAGTTCCTCTATTATAGACTCTTGGCCTTTAAAAAAACAATTTAAACAAAATTTTAAGTTTTGATATGTTTCCTATGAAAAACCTCAAGCTATAATATGTTAAATATTTTTTACAAATATTAAACATTTCTTTATTAATTTTAATCTGTCAGTTAGTACATGAATTATTTTTTAAAAAAAAGTTCTATTTAAACTACCGATTGTAATACCCATTTTAAATTAAATTTTCGATTTCAACGAAACGTTTTAAAAGGTGACGAAGCATACCTTTTAAAACCATTCTGTTCTTATAACGTAAATTATAACAACGTTACTTAGTTCTCTTAACACATATGTTCTTCTTACATCCTTCTTACTTATAATATACAAATAGTTGATTCTTAATCAATGTCGTTGTGTGTAATTCAACACAAGAATTATATTGGCAACGAGCCTCGTAGTTTTGAAAAACTCTTTGGTGGGCATTTTATTGCATTCAAAAGAATGCACTAGTCTTAAGGTATAGGTGAAGAATCGAATTTCGAATTCATTTGTAACTTCGAGAAGACATTTTACCTAAATCATTACGGGAATAATAATCGCAGCACGGTTATGTTTATAAATTCTCGGTTTTACTCCATATAAAGCTCTAAATTCAATATCATATGACACAGAATAAAATACATGAATTTTAAAATAATAAAAAAAGTTTTGAATTTTCGCAAGCTTATTGTTTTTATCCCATCCATTAAGCAAAAAAAGATTACATTTTTCCAGATACAATGCCCTTAAACAACGAATTCATGGAGCAAATTGAATAATTTATGATGACTGTATTAAAAGCATCGCGCAAAATCTGAACTAAAAGTCATTTTGGCATGACTATTTTTTATGCTATCAACAAATAGGATCCAACGCTTCCTCAGAGGGTTTCGTCTAGGAAGTTAAGGGTATAGCAAAGGATTTTCACTTAAAAATAATTTCAAGAGCTTAGAGCTACTGTGGACATCTGGAACTCATTGTAGCATCCGTCCTCACGGCGCCCGTGGAGACTTATCAAAGAAAACTTGATAAGAACTTAATTCAAAGCAGGAAGCCTCAAGTTTTATATCTGAAGTCACTTTCTCTTGTAGAGCATGGGAGATAGAGAACAACTAGCCAAAAGCAGAACGCTTACTGTTTGGGAGTACCGTAAATAACATTCAAAGGACTCGATTCAGCTTTATGGAATAGTAAGGATTCATATCATATATAGTCTACAAGTGGAAAGATTCGCTTTTATTGTTTTAAACAATTTTACGATTATTGGTCAAAAAAAATTCATAACTATCATTTTTTATAGCGCAAATTTATTTGTGTTTATTTTTATCTAAAATAATTTAAGGAAAGTGTTCGTTTTTATTATATTGCTGTGAATTATTTATTATTTAAAAACCTACTTACGCTTGAAATCTAGTTTTCGAAATTAGATTTTTCCTTTTGCATAGCTCGGAGTAGTTTTTAAATTCATTCTATGACTAAAACATATTAATGCTAAAAGATTTGCTTGCATAATATTTCTACTTTATGTGAAATATCATTTTTACGCTATTCTATAATTCTGGATTTATTTCTCCATATTTATATTTCTCATTTTTAATGACTGAAAAGCTCTCCATTTTTTTAAAAAAAATAATCTTTTATCATAGTATTATACGATTTACACAAAAATTTCAATTTAAAGATTTTCAAAATTTTTTGGTTGCCACCTATGTATGTATATTATGTAAAACAGATTTCTTGCTCAAAATTTCATAAAAAGCTAGTCATTTAATTTTTTAAGGAAAAATCTTAAAATTTTTGAAGTGATTTTAAAATGCTTCTCCTTCTACAAAAATTTACGTGCACGCATGAAATTTGATTTACAAGTACATCAAACTATGTATAACAAAAGTTGGTATGAGTTTTGCGATAACATGATTGGTATTTTCATACAATACTTCTTTTTATGAATGTTATTGAAAATTCCTTAAAAAATGTACAAATTCTGAGTTAAATTTTTTTTAAAAAAAATAAGTGTTGCTTTGATTCAAAAATGATGCCAACTTTTGTTACATGTACTATTAGCAATACGTCAAAAATTCAAAGCATTATGCCCAATATAAAAAAAGCCTTAGCATTTTAAATGAAGATAAACTGGTTATTTTATCTTTCTGGAGATAAGTCAGTTTAAAGTTTTGATTTGCCATAGGGTTGTGAATAAAAATGAACGTAAAATCTATCGTAATTCTGCGTTTTTTAGTTTAGAGCTTTCAAATTTTGTGAGGCTATAAAAAAGCATATACAGGATAATTTAGGCTAAGAAAATTAGATTTGAATTTTTGACCGATTTTTGTCAATCGAATCGTTCTGAGTCCTCTTAAATTATACATCATTAATTTTAAATTTGAATTGACGATTTAGAATGCTTTCATTTCATGACGATCACGTGATAAAGACAAACACGTGTTCTCCTTTGAATTCAAAACAGACATTAAATTAACTCGTACTCGTACTCGTATTTGTAAAACTTAGATAAAATTTAAATTTCATAACTAGGTAAAGACTTTCAAATGTTATAAAAAAATTTCATCCAAAAGATTAAAGAAAAATTTTAAAATTAAAAAAATTCCTATTTTATGCATGCATTTTTAAATAAAGATCATTTTGTATACTTATGTGCGTTGTTACTGTTGACAAATATGTACTTTTTAAAACTATGTTATTAATTAATATAGAAAGCTATAGGAAATTTTTGGCTGCAGTGTAAATGTTCTCTCTAAATAAAACGTCA
>BMAO01011593.1:0-12190 GCA_019973975.1 Trichonephila clavata | reverse complement strand
AAACCGGCACTGCCCTTCTACCATTAATCCTCATGTTGCGGCGCCGCGAGAAATACGCAGTGCGTCAAATAAGTTTTAAGACTTATCCCAGAGCGCAGGTTCTAATGGCACCATGAGTGTAAATGTGCATGTGTCATAACATCCATGGGGTCTGCTGACACACTGGCAACAAGTTGTGTGCATTTAGTTTAGTTGCTGAGAGAGACGTGAATTTTTTTTCATTTTGATTTTTTAAGATGGAGAAAAGTTAAATTAAATTAAACTTTTTGACGCAAAAATTGGTAAAAATGCTTCGGAAATGTATCAACTCATGAAGCACGTTAACGGTGACTGTGTTTAAGTAGATCAAATGTTTTTTGTGTTTTTTTAAGTAGATGAAGAAGGATCAACGTAGCGGGAGACAAAAATTTGCAAGGAACACATTAAACACGCACGTTAAAATTTATAGAGAATCTTTAAGAAATGCTTTTTAAGATTGCTTAGTTTATTTTTTTTATTAAACTCTGATCTTACTGTTGCTATTAAAATAAACGTTCTAAAATCTAACAAAACTATTTTTTTTTGAAAATTTAAAGTATCTTTGAATTGTAGACAGACATTGTATTCACAGAAACAGTCTCTATAAGCATAAATCAACAAAATAAGCATCTATCTGGCGCTAGAATAATATTTTTATAACGAAATTTCGTCATAAAGCTCTTTTTCACTATCAAATTAAATATTTTTCGAGATCACAAAATATAATGTCGTCGTCAAACGATTTTACATATAATAATCAAATAAATATAATAAAATAACATATTCAAAAAAGTTAATAAAATCAAATAAAGAAGCGTGATATTAGTTCACAGTTCTTAAAGAGATATATAGATATACATATAGAATATATAGATATACATATGCATATGTGTGTTGTAAATTCTGTAAATAGTCGTGACAAGAGAAAAGCTGAGCAGAAAATGAGTTATTAAAGTATTCTAAACATTAGGAGAGTGGTCATTTGTCGTACTTTCTCTATAAGTACAATTCGAGAAAAGAGATGGAAGAATTCGAACATTCTCTCAGGCAGGGAATTACAATGGGGGGGGGGATAATCAGAATGTTCTAATCACATAATAAAATGAAGGGAAACAGTAATTATTTTTAGAAAATATGTAGATAGTTTTAGGGAAAAATTCGCGCTAGCCAATCATTTAATAAAACACGTGCAAGCAAGATAATCGTTTTTCAGGAATAAGAAATAAATTTATGGCATCATAGGACTTAAAACTTTATATGCGGGAAATGAAATACGACTGGCGTTTAGAAAAATGGTATTTGTAATTAAGATTTAAAGAAAAAAATATATAAGACTAGCTAGTATACCCGTTATTTTCAGGGTGAATTGAAAAATCAAACAGTACAGTACAGATTGAAGGATAAAGAAGTTTTTAATGAGTTAAGTTTACGTGAATTGCAAATTAAATTTTTTAAAAAAAAGCTTTTTTGATATATTAGCTGAACAAAAAATCATATTTTTTAAATTCTAAGTCTGTAGGTCTACTAGCTGATAAAAAAGATTTTTTTATATAAAATTTATAACGACCCCGTAACTTTCTTGTGGGTCGATTTTTGAAAACACCTTCCTAAGCTGATCTCTGCTCAGCAAAAGTAACATATTGTTACAAATTTTGTGAAACGAATGCTTAAAATAGTGTAAATAATTTATATCTGGATGTGTAATGCCTAATATTACTTTCTGTTGTACTTATTTTATGTTAAAATTGTAATATTCGCAAGCAACACCGGTCCTTACATTATATTGGAGATCCAATGGAAACATAGTGCAATGTTGGCGATAGAGCCAAATTGGCATCATTTTGGTGACCATGTTGACAACTTGACGATTGATTGAACGGTGCAGAATTTGATATACTGTAGCACCACCTGGTGGGAAGCTGCAACAAAGAGGATAGCACAAGAACCTTCTCCAGAAAAAATACATATTCATGCCAACTTTCATAGTGATCAGTTGAACGATGTTGGAGTGAAGCGTGACCATTTTTACAAACATCCATTTATATATATATATAGATTAGAATTTCAATTAATATTGAGTGAATTATATTATTCAGTTGTTACACACACGCCATTATCTCTTTAATTTTGCAAAATTATTGGGTTCCGTGATGGGAAAACACTTTTAAATTACTTGATCCATAAAACTATTATTTACATCTTTTTCAGGCATCAACATTGAACCCTATTTCATTCAGATGCAGTAAAAATTACGGAAGTTATGAATTACCCTCTTTTACTTATTTTTTTGGCGACTGGAAGCATCGCTTTTGTCATTAATTTCTTATACGACTCCCTCCTGAAAACGTGTTGGGCCCCTCGTATCATTGATATGGGGGTGCCAAGTATCAATATATAAAATTGTATTCACTTCTTATTACTTCTCATTATGAATTTAATTTAATTTCGTAAAACTGGATATATTGATTAACCATTATACACTATTTTTCACAAAAACTTGTTGAGAATTTGGGGTGGGCTCAGAATCGATGGCGGCTTAGATTCAAATAAATATAGTAGTTCTAAAATTCTTAAGTCAAAAATTTCCAGCAAATCCCTTGAACAATTGGAGGGAATAAGCGTAAGCGAAGTTACGATTCACACACACAATTTTTATGCTTTAAGCGGCTGTATTCTAATTTATAAACGTTCTCATCACGTGGTATTAAGAAAAAGGAAAAACTATTACGAAACGTTTAGTCTAAAATGATTAAATTTTTTTCTCCAACTAAATCTAGTTTTTCACTAGGAGTTTTCTTATACCCACATACATACATATTTTTACATTCATTTACTATACTTTGATATTAAATACATTCAACGCATATTATATTTTTATTATAACATGTAAATTTAAATGTCACTTCAACATTTTAGGAAATAAAAAATAAAATTCATTTTATTTAAAAAGATTGGATTGTGTCCGGTAGAAATAAATAACGTATAAAAATTATGTTGCTTTCTAGCTTCTAGATAAGTATGGTTGTAAAATAAATGATCGAAATTTTTTTTTGGTTTGGAAAAAAAAAGTTCCACAAATTTCTATATGTACACACAACACTCATCAAAGGTGAAAACAGCCTCTTTAAATTAAATGTGATATATTTTTTATGCTGATCCTAAATTCCTTTTTTTTCTCGTAATTTTGTTTAAAAAAAACCATTTTTAAAGCAAAATAAAATCCCTCAAAAGTTAACATTCTTAAGAACAAGAGTTCCTTGCGATCTGAACGAAAAGTAAAACATTTTTAATTTCAATTTTCATTCATTCTTAAATACAGTTTGAAGTGTATATATTGAAGAAGTTGAAATATTGTTATAAACTTTATGAGTTCTTTATATAATTCGATACATATATTTTAAATGTATTTTTAAAAATATTTGATATTCTTTTTTATTGCTCCCTCTTTTAATTTCAACACCACGTTAAAGGAAGGCATTGATTCTATCAGATTCAGCATGCATTAATACCAGGGGTGTAGCTAACGCTTCTGTAGCTAAGCTAAGCTTCTGTAGCTTAAGCTTCAGGGACCCCAAAACGTGTAAGCAAAATATCCTTCAAAAAACACCCCCGACCCCCTCAAAGAAATTTTGAAACTGACCACTGGTAAATACCTCCACCAGTGGTCAGTACCAATACACCCTGAGGTTTTAGAGGAATTAAAACACGAATCCGCGAATATTCAGTTAACCATTTATATTTGATGAACAGACGCAACATGCTTGAAAACTTGTGTAATTATAGGGATATTTTTTTTTATTCTGTGCTTGAACCCTTCCATATTTATTGGAACACCTGTTAAATGTAACCGAATTTCTTTACCAAGCTTTTTTTCTTAAAAAAATATTTTTTAGTTATATTATTTATATGAAATTAAATACCCTTAATTATAATTTATATGACCATTTCGGATTCCATTCTTACTTCCTAGCAAAGAATTCAAAAGCGGAAATGAAAATAGCCTTACAAACATAAAAATAATAGAATAAAAATTTTAAAAGATAAAGAAAAAAAAAGAGAAAAAACAGGAAAAGAGAGAGAGAGAGTCGTTATGTGGATTATCATTGAATAAAAAATAAACAATCGTTTGGTGATTATATTATTTACCGTTTTCAAAAGAAATAATATTATTAAAAGCAAGTATTAAGCTACACGCAAATGTTTTATTTATTGTTTTTTTTTAAAAGCTTTTATTTAACTTACAATGTATGTATGTATGTTAAAAGCTTTTATTTAACTTACAATGTATGTATGTATGTATGTATGTATGTATGTATGTATGTAATTTGTTCGGGTGGAATCTTGCAACTCAATTTTGAAGCTGATATCTTCCTCCCATTGAGCTGAAATTTTGTATACACGTTTAGTTTGGATGACAATGCATGTTTTGACCATTTATATTCCGATATTGCAATTAATTAAAAAGATATTAATTAAAAACGTTAAACTAGTTTTGGGCGCCAACTTGGATATATCTGCATTGTTGTAATAATTTTATTGTTACAACAATGACAAAAGTTGGCGTCGAAAATCGGTTTTCAGCCAAACTGGAATTTCATAACGTTGCGCTATTGACAGTATTAATTAACTTTGTCTAAAAAATAATTACATTTCTACAACGTAAAAACAATCTAATTTCTACAACGTAGGCAATTTTTTTTACAAATGTCTATCTATTTCCGTGGATTTAAATTCAAAACAAAAAAGTAGAGCTATTTTTCAAGTAGATTGGTACATTGAATACCTTTCTCAACGCTGCCAAGTTAAACTGAGATGGAGTATTGAAGAAATTCTTTAAATAATTTATCTAACTTTAATCTATGAAACTCAGACAAAAAATAATTACAGAATCGGAAAGATCATTTTTTTAATGTATCTTACCCATCAAAAAGGAATCCGCTAGGAAAACAATAAGAGAAAAATATTATCTAGAAATGCAATATATTTTCGATTAAAAAAAATAATTTTACAATAAATTGAAGTAATTTTTTAAAGAAATTTTCTAATTTTAAGCCTACGAGTAATTTAAAATATACCTCATTTTATCACCAGTAATCTAAACACACACTACGACATGTGTCCTTATATTTAATTACAAATAGAATCTGTTAATTTTATTTGAATTTAATTATTGATTTTTTCAAAATCAAGTTTCTAAAGATGATCTGAGCAATTAAAAAAAAATAGATTCTTACGTAGAAGATATTCAATGTCCAGCAAAAAATTATCATTATTTGATAAAACTTTCTTTTTTGATTACAAAATGCGTTTTTAGTCTTAAGCATTTTATTGATTAATACAAATATTTAAATGCCTTTTGAAGTTTTTAATAAACAATTAAAATTTTCTTCTAATATGTTAGAGAAATACATCCCTTATCTTCAAAATATTTCAAATAAATAATATATTCTTTAAGTTTTTCAAAAATAGTCAAAATTTTAATTAAACATTTAATAACTTTGTCATTTATGAAGATAATCTCACTAAACCTTTTTTTTTCGTGTGTAGAACAATGTTAGCCAAAATCTGCATGAAGATTGAAAAAATTGCTTTAAAAATTACGGATTTAAAAAAAATTGTGTTTTTAGTCTAATACCATTTTGCGAGAATTAATTCAGCTAAACCAGTGATGGCGAACCAGCGTTCAATGAGTTGAACAGGCTGAGAAACCTGTCCAGCGATAACTAAAAAGTAAAAAATAAATTAAATGTAAAAAAACTTTTTTAAGAACAAGCTTTTATTTAAACGCGCTAAAAGGAATAAAATAAACTTTTCCTTTAAAACTTTTTTTACTATCAACTTATAACGTCATTACACAATTTATATGATATAAAAGCTTGTCGCGAGATTTACCTGTGTAGATAAACAAGTAAAATAAATAACTTGACCTGATTGATTTTGGTTTTTAAAAATTCAAACTAAGTAAATATGAGTACTTAAATATTGCGACAAGCTTTTATATCATATAAATTGTGTAATGACGTTATAAGTTGATAGTAAAAAAAGTTTTAAAGGAAAAGTTTATTTTATTCCTTTTAGCGCGTTTAAATAAAAGCTTGTTCTTAAAAAAGTTTTTTTACATTTAATTTATTAAAAAAACTGGTGGACTTCTAAATGTACTGAAAAGGTCAGGGTACTTTTACTTAATGAAATCACATTATTTGGATATGAAACTTTTGCTGAGAACGTAAATTACTCATATAAATCGACCTTGAAATGTAAAAATGTCAGAAAGGGTCTAGAAAATTTTTGAATTACGAAGAATACATATATCTTTGCTTCCAAAATGCTCGGACGCCATGTTTGGCAAGCTTTATTGTAATGACTGCAGATGGCACCACGTGTATGCAATCTACGTACAAAACTTTTAAAACATTACTTTAGAAGAAAATTGAGCATAAACTGCTTAAATACACATTAAGAATACTTTATTTTATGAAAAAGAATATTTTGCTACGTGAATAATGATTTTAATCACTTCGGAAACACTAATTCTGCTTTTTTTATTTGAAAGGGGGAGGGGTAAGAGAATTAAAGTAACCCTAGACTACGTCATGAGATCACGTCATTGTTGGGGAGGGGACCCTCTTCGTTGGAATGAAAGAAGGAAGTTCTGACAATTTGTTTCCAAGATGAAACGGTCAAGTGACCTTGAGATAAGGTTGATGAGGGTGGGGGAAACACATGAACAGGATAGCTGTTGATTTCAGGGAGAGGCGATTGGAATCTATTTTGGGACTGAAAAAAGGGGGTTATTGTGGGGTGTATACTTTCTTAGTGAGTGAAACATTTGTAGAATTGTCATTTCACCCAGACTGAAAGCTCTGCAGGGAGTGGTCAATGGATGCTATGCACCGGGGCCCTAAAATAATCAAGAATTAAAAAAAATATACTCTTGCATATGAAAACTTTACAATACTTCTATTGATGTCAATATGGCGAGATGTAAAATTTATCGTAAACATTATTATTATGGATATCTAAAATTCGACAATCTTCAAAATAATTCTTGATGTTACGAAAGTTTAGTTTTTGTTATTCGATTTGGGAAGCTCCCAAGAATCCCTACCTCAACTGGACTTTTTAGAAGGTATAATTTAGAAGTGGACTTATATTAATAAAGTAGCGAAATTTTTATGAAGAAGCCTGGTTGTTATTTCAATAGTAACTCTAAAAATAATGTGAATGTTTCAAAAATCTTAATTCAGGCTCTGTAAAGAAAAATCCTAACTATATATACATAGAAAAAATATTACATAGAAGTATTTTCAATGAAAAGAGAATGTTTTGAAAATGTAATTTTTCTTCATGTTTTTGCTATAAGATTACATTTAAACAGTTTTAATGTAATGGAATATAATGGAAAATTTAATCGAATTGTTAAGTAATTACTACTCTGTGCTAATGGATCACATAAGCAGAATAAAAAATTCGTAAAACGGAGAATTATGCACAGATCTCAAAAATAAGTTATTTTTGTATTTGGAAAGGAAGTCCTTTCCGAAATTAAAGCAGCTACGTACAAATGGACTGCACTCTTAAAATTTCCCATTAGGAAAAAAATTCAATCAATATTAGATATGTAACTTTTGAAGATAAAAGATTAACTATAAATGAGAATTTTTACAGGGTTTATTAAAGTAATTTATGTGCCTGGAGCAGGATTAGCAAAAGAGAGAGAGAGAGATTAGTGTCGCTCTATAAAGCAACAAGAGGGCTTTTTTTTGATCACAGACCTCGTAATGTTCAACCTCGGTCGAGTAACGAGAATGACACCTGAGCTGGCATCCCTCTTTCCTAACTACCACATAATTGGGAGGAATGGCCTCATCTACACGGAGGGTCTTTAGTGGCAACAGGATTTGAGCCCATGACACTCCAGACATGAACTCGTGAGCATAACCACTAAGCTACTGCGCCCACCAGGAATAGCAAAAATTCTATTGAAAAAGTTAAGGGAGTCTGATAACCAATCAGTTTTTAATATACATATTTGAAGTTTTCTGAGAGTTGACAATCTTATTTTCGACAGTTTAGAGAGAGTGATTAGTTTAGCAATCATTTTAATGTATTTTTCAATTCTTAAAAGTTTACTTAAAAACTGGAAGGAGGTACCGCCCCCTCCCTTATCTGCCTAATCGCGGACCAACTCCCATTGTACAAATTATGCAACTCTATCACAGCTCAAATTGTAAAACTGTAATTTCCTTGTATTATGTAGTTCTTATGGTTTTTTCTTCAAAATTGGCTGTAAAATTTGTAACACATCGTCACGTTTAACTATTTTTGCACGTTCATGCAAAGCCTCCCTATCATAAATGTAAATTTGTCCAAACTGTGACTTTGCTCCATTCTGTAAAAAAGATATAGTTTCTTTTGTTAACTTCACATTAAAAAAAACCTTGAAATAAATTTTTTACAGCATCATGAAATTTTTTTTGTATATAAAGAGAGATATTTGGGAGAATAATCGTTTCGTTCAGTGAAATGGCTATTAACTCTTACTTTTACTACTAAAATCGTTCTGTTCAGTTATGTTTCGAGGTTTTTAATTTTTAAAGAGCAATATTTGTGTTTTTACACATAGTTAAAAACCTTAGAAGCTTTTTTTGCTTTCATTAATTTTTTCCTATTGAGAAATTGCCGGGCTCAAAACATTCTTGTGTTACTAAAAGACAATATTTCGAAGAGGTGGAATACTACTGAAAATTATATGACTTAAAATCAGCCTTTTTTCAGCTGATACTACAATGAGACTTTATTGAGTTCAAGTATTCCGTATACACAAATATAACTGAATTTATCTATGATATTACAAATGTATTATAACACTATAGTAAAATAATTTCAAGCCATGTAATAAAAATCAAACTTTTTAAATTGCACCGACTTAAAACTGAGAAAAAATTAGATGTTATACGTACAAACCTGGGGGTTTCTAATTTCAGTTTGTATCATTATTATTTTTATAAGTGTTTCAAAACTTTTTTGAAAGCATCATGATAAGATTAGGCTGAGTAATCTCTGTCATCGTATATATATAACAAATGCTATCAATTTTTATGTAAAACATATTTTAAATATAAAAAAAAAATATATCCTCATATAACATATTTAATTAAAGTAGTGTTTTGATACAGTGTACATAATTCGGATAATAATTTTTTTTGAATTAGATCCTTAGAGGCATTATTAGTTTTTGTTTTATGCCTTTAGAAACTTTAACTGTGTTTTTCTCAGACTTTTCAAGTTTGAGGATATATTTCTCCCAAGGATTTTTTTCTGTTCAAGATAATATTGAAAAGTTTTTGTAGAATTTTTATATATATATGTTCTTTAAAAGTTAGTATGGATTTCGGTCTGAGAGCACTAGTTATTTTTTCTAAAAATCTTAAATTAATAGTTTTAAAAAATTTGATATATTTTCCATAGCTGTAAAAATAATTATTAAAATTCAGCAAGGAATTTTTAGTAGGGAATATTAGTTTGAAATGTTCAAATCCATACTAACTTTTATTCTCAATAATCTTAAGAAACAGAAATCCCTGAAAATAACTAAAAAACTTTAAAAATTGAGTATTTTACAAGAAAAATTTGTAATTTTTAAAATTAAGACCGGTAAAAAATTTTTTATTTGAAGAATAAATTTAATAATATAATTTAAAAAGAAAACACAAATTACTTTCAATATTACTGTCTTTAAAAAGGGCACTGTGTAGCTTTAACATCACTACTCAAACTAGTAACATATTTAAAGCAATCCGTTATTTTTTCAGGAGCGTACCATGCCCAACTATAGATATAAAGATTAAGGAGAAAAAAAAACGGAACTTAAAAATTGCTACAAAACACACACACACACACACATATATATATATATACTAACCGTTACCCGCCCGCTTCGCTGGGTATTTCATGACGTTTTATAAATATATACTGTTTATATATATATATATATATATATATATATATATATATATATATATATATATACCTGTAACTCTCGACTCTTGATATAAAAAAAGAACAGGACTTCTAATTTGTATTTTCTAAAAATTTTAAAAATTGAAGTATAGAAGGATGTTTGTACCTTCGTACCCTATAACCAAGTGGATTTCCGCGTAACCAATTTTTGGTGGAACTCTACTCCATAAGCATGCAAGACAAATTTTAAGTCTAAGTCTAATAGAGTAAAAACGAAGTTTTTATTATGAATTCCTACCGTAATTCCGTTGAGAAACGTTCTCCAATATAACCGTTCTTAACGGATTTCAATTTAACAAATGGAAAATGCAAGCCAAATTTCCACTATTATAGACCTTGTATTTCGAAAAAAATTTTTTTTTGTGTCAATACACCCCAGTAACCCCATGCTCCCCCAGGAGTTGATTTCCTAAAATACATTCTTAGTAGGTCCCTGTTCAACAAAAGAAACATGCTTAACCAATTTCAAGTATGTGGGTCTAACAATTCAAAAACGGGATTTTTCCCCATAATTCCCCGTGACCTCTCGCAACCCTCCTTGGGGTTTATTTTCGTTTTAATGGAACTCTGTTCCATGAAAGGAACATGCCCACCAATTTTCAAGCAGGTAGGTATAATAGTTTAAAAAACGGAAATACTTATATCCATTACGCCCCTTAATCCCCCGAAATGAAACTTGTGGTTTAATTTTCGCGAAATCCATTTTGTAGCGGTTCTCTACTCTGCGAAAGGAATCTTTTACCAAATTTCAAGACTGTACGTCTAATAGTTTAAAAACCAATTTTCATATCTGTAGGTTGAATAGTTCCGGAGATATCGTGATTAGTCAGTCAGTCAGTTAATCGCTTTTCTCCTTTATATATATAGATAGATATATAACCCAAATTTGCTGGTCTTAATTCAGTAACAGCTTTAGAAATCATAATAGGTATCCTTTTTAGTCAATTGACTAATTGGTTTCTTCCATTTTTATTACACTATATATATATATATTCATATATACACGTATATATATATATATATATTCACATATACACGTATATATATATATATTCACATATACACGTATATATATATATATATATATATATATATATATATATATATATCGTCTCCCTCCACTACTTCTCTCTACAAAAATAAAACTTCGGAAATTATATTTTTCTTCAAGTCCCAACTGAAGATATACTAAATTTTTCTTCAAAAAATTTAAAATCCCTTCCCTCTTCTTAGCCTGATGGACTTTATTTTTGATATCCAAGACAACAATCATAAGCATGCTCGTGAATTCACTGAGGAACTTCCTTTGTAAATCATGAGTCTTATTAAGATAATTTTATGAAAAAATTGATAGCAACATCAGATTTCAAAAGCGCACTACTGTTCTCCACACCCCTCCTCTGGGGAATTTAAGCATCGCAATCGTGTCACTAGAAAAGAAGATCAAAGCAGTAAAAATTCAAAAAAAAAGTGCCGATCACAAAAATGCACCGATTTTATCTCCGCTTATAATCGGCCACACTAAAAATAACATTATGAGAGTACAAACGCAGACTATATACAATAAATATTCTGAAAACGTTGCACGTAGGAAATAAAAAAAGGAAGCTTAGCTTGAAAATTAATTCAATGAATATAATAATTTAATTGAAGGCTGTGAAATTTGTGTCATATTTTCATGAGTATTGAAAACACTGGCGGAGCTGCTCTCTGTATCATCTTTGAGGGCCCTCTCTAAGGCCACCCCCGCGATTTTTTGCTTACACGTTTGGGTGCCCGCCCTCAAAGCTTGGGGCCCCGTATCATTGATATGCGGTAACTATGCCCCTGATTGGAAATAGCATTAATTTGTAAAACAAGAAATGGAATGCTGTTAAAAAAGGACTGACAAAAAAGTGCTCTTGTTAATAATTTTCTAAGAAAAATGACATTTTCTTTTTAAAGATTCAAATCGAAACTTTATTTCCATAATAAGCATCCTTCTATGACAATTTCAAATACAATTTGTATCTAAGAGATATGAGCAGAAAGAAACTTATTAAAATTTCGCATATTTCTATCAAACAAAGAGAATTAGATCGATAAATAAATAAAGGTAACAAAGGTAAATAAAACAAATATATCCCCTAAAATTCGAAAAAAAATACTT